>CM049839.1:51805039-51950039 GCA_027422415.1 Schizothorax lantsangensis | reverse complement strand
TACAACCAATCCTACAACAAAACAGTTTAGGTTTGTGTGAATAACACTCACAGATCGTTTGAAGAATTCAGTATTTGTGTGTGAAATGTACCTTAATGAACTGGAAAGCGTCGCTCTCCTGCAGAAGCCTCTCAAAGCCCGAGTGAGCCTCTTGTAGACGGGTTTGATCTTGTGTTATTCGACTCAGGTTCTGCTGGATTCCCAAACACTGCTCACCGTCGTAAGTGCGGAGGCATTCACGCAGCGAGGACAGAAAAGCATCCAGATGTGAAATAGAAGTCTCTCGGAAAGCATCCAGGTGTTGGTCTGTGTCGTCACGGTAGGCCTAGGACACAACAACATGTTGTTAAGACTAAAAACTTCACAGAGCATTAACTCTTTCCCTCCAAACACTGTGTTTTCACTGTTATATACTCGAGGACACTATTACGCACCTCCTGAATGAGTCTAGAATCTCTCGATCAAAAACACAGGTGAGGAAGACGCAGAAACGAGTGATCTCATATGTAAGCATATGCATATGGAAAATAATGTGATCAACACTAACCGCATATAAATGAAAACTGACTAATGCTACAGAGTGAAATGTGGATCCAGAAAGTGGTAAAGGACTGTGAAGCTTTGAGATACTGATGGAAATGATCCACTACATCTATGTTTAGATCATCATACTGAATATGTAATCTTTGATTTAAAAAAAAATATATAATAATAATAATTCTCAGCTTTTTGCTCAAAATGTTGCTTGAAGCTAGAATACAACCAATTGTTATTTTTTTATTTTTTTATTAAAAGTAGAGGCTCCCTTCTTTATTTTGATGCATTGCATGTTCAGATATTCATAAAACAATATATTCTAGGGGCCATTAAATTTTAGAGAAAATTGTGTCTGGCAACTTTTTTCAAAAACGCTGGTGGGGAAAGAGTTAACCTGGACGTGAACTAATGCCACAGAATGAACTTCACCTTGTTGTGTTGTTCAATCTCCTTTTGTTCCAGACGATTCTTTTCAGCTTTAAGGATCTTTCTGTTCGTCTTCTGCAGCTCAATGTCAAGATGGGTCTAGAGAAGACAACAGAGAGAACCAGAGTTATCTGGGCTGATCATGCAAAACTTGTGTTTCACTTCGCTTTTAGACACACGCTCATAAACTTCCTTAAGCACTTCCCTTCAGAGAATCCCCACCACCATTTGAAGAGCGCTCCACTTCATCAAATGGATGAGGAAAGCATATATTGAGGAAATGTTGTGCATTAAAATGGCCTGAAAATAACTAACTATAAATATAACCATGAATACACAAATTAGTCCCCGCTTCCACTCAATTACACCGGCTCAGACAACCTGCTCCACTTTGACTTTGTTAGCTGAAGTAGTAAATGCTACACAACGGCAAATCCCAGAACTAGAGTAATTCAGTCATATACGTTTGAACCAAACATTTATTCTAAAGAAGAGGAGTAAAATGAATCAGGATAGTAATGCATTTCATGTATCGCTATTTAAAACACCAGACAATGTGCTTTTATCTTTATCTTTCCATCTTTCTTATTTTCCAGGGCTTGTTTTGTTTGTTCTATGGACGGCTCAGCTAAACAGACCAAAAAAAAACAAAGCTGCATTTGGGGTGAAACTTTTTGAATTTCAAGATCAGGATAAATGTAACTTATTTTGTCTTCTGGGAAACATTTAACTATCTTCTGTAGCCTCTGAAGGGCAGTACTAAATGAAGAAAAGAAGATATTTAGGCAAAATAGGAAAAATATACACATCTCCATTCTGTTCAAAAGTTTTCACCCCCGGCTCTTAATGCATGTTTTTCTTCTTCTGGAGCATCAAAGAGCATTTGAATCTTCTGTAATAGCTGCATATGAGTCCTTCAGTTGTCCTCAGTGTGAAAAGATGGATCTCAAAATCATACAGTCATTGTTAGAAAGGGTTCAAATACACAAAAAAGCTGGAAAACCAAAGAATTTGTGGGAGCTGAAGGATTTTTCTGAAGAACAGCAGCAGTTTAACTGTTCAGGACAAACAAGGGACTCATGAACAACCATCACTAAGAATCAAGGGTGTGTAAACTTTTGAACGGGGTCATTTTTATAAATTCATGTTATTATTTTCTCTTGTGGACATATTTTATGTGAAATATCTTATTCAGGCCAATACTAAATAAACAATAACATGGATATTGTATGATCCCTCTTATTTTGGTAAAATAATTAACAATTTGCAGCTGCTGAAAGGGGGGTGTAAACTTTTGACCTCAGCTGTGTATATTATATCAGAATCCACAAGATTCATGGGTTCACAGACAGACTGTGAAACATTGACATTTCAAAGCATTTTGAAACGATGACGTAACGAAGCCTTGTTTACTGAAATCACATGACTTTGGCAGTTTGATACACGCTCAGAATTAGTGATTCGAAACAAAAGGTTTCAAAGCTTCATGAAGCAGTGTTTCTTAAACAGCAATGAATAAGAATACAGCCTTGTAACACAATGCTTGAGACCCCACTGCTGTGAACAGCCACAATGTACAACACTAAATGGTGTAAAGGGATTCAAAGCGCTTTGGAAACCGATTACCGAAACCACATTCGGAGGTATAAGTGTGAACCGATGTAAGAAGAGTGATTGGACCAGGACACATCACACCTACCTTGAAATCCTTCATGGTGTTCTTCAGCGTTTTGATGGCGTGTCCACAGTGCGTTCCCTCAATGGTGCAGGCGTTACAGAGGAACAAGCGCTCATCCAGGCAATAGTACCGAAACATCTCGTCGTGCTCCAGACACTTCCTCTTCCTCATGTCACCGAGCGGCTCCACCAGCGGATGCTCTCTGAACGCCGGCAGCTCCAGATGAGGCTGAACGTGCTTCGGGCACATGGACACTTCACACTTCAGGCAGGTTTTAACCGCCACCGGACCCTTCCCGTCCTCGCTGGTGTCCTCGGGACAGTAATCGCAGCGAACCTGGGCGGGTCTGTGAGACGCGTCGCTCCGGGCGTAGCGCTCTGATTGGCCACGACGGCGGAAACCGTCAGCGATGTTGGCCAGTTTGAAGTTCTTCTGCCAGCTGGCGGAGCTGCGGTGAGTCTGTCTGCACTCGGGACATCGCAGACGGCCGTGGTCTGCACGGCTCTTGAGTCTGCGCAGGCACGGCAGGCAGAAGTTATGTCCGCAGGGCAGCAGGTGCGGATCGCGGTAAAGATCCAGACACACTGGACACGTCAGCTCCTCCTCGAGAACGCTGCTGTCTCCGGCAGACGTCGCCATGATCAGTAGACCTGTGCGGAGACGGACCACAACAGTTATCTTTAAGGGTGCTTTCACACTTGGTTCGATTGCCTGGTCCAAACCAGAGTTTGATTGCTTCCCCCTCCCTCTGCCCCCGCTGGACTGTGTTCATATTATATTATCTGGGTCCGAACCGTGGTTCGTTTGCATCATCAAGCCAGCAGCTGTTGCTTAGTAACGACGGCGCAGGAGAAGGCGGCAAAATGCATAAGATTGCTCTCTGCACTTTTATATGTTTATGTTTTTGAACCGTTCGTTTTGTTTACAAAGCTTCAGTGCATAAAGCACTTACGTCTGTCTTACGAATGTACTGCAAATGCTCTAAATAACGCTGAAAACAAACAGAAATGAGACATACAGCTCTCTGCTTGCAGCGCGTCAGTCACGCTCATCAGGAAAGTGAGTGAAACACACACAAACACATATTTTTATCAAATAATACGGCATTAATAGCGGTTCACTTCCGTGATTTGGTACGATTGCGTTCACATCAGCAGCAGTAGAGTTAAAGTCTACCTTTTGCCAGAGTTAACCTTACAGCAGTACTCGACACTGTCAGACTTTTTTTTTACATTTTGTCATGTTACAACACTAGCATACTACTCTGAAACATTTGTTGCTTATTGTATACTGTTCCACACACACACACACACACTCACGCGCACACGCGCACGCACACGCACACGCATACACACTTAAAATAAAATAGTAGGCTGTATGCACTGTGTAGTGAGCAGAAAGCAGTAAGCAATAATGCCACGTTGAACACAGCCACTGTCTTCTTACTTGAAAAATGTAATTTTCTAATATCACATTGTGAAAAAACCCTGGCGCCTAAAGGGTTAAATATCATAATTATTATTACTTTTAAGGAATATCATGTTTGTCCATGTTTTAACTTAGTATACCTCTGTTGTGCAGCACTTTCCCAAAAATAAAAGGAGTTATTAAATGTTAATTTGATAACATTTTAAAACATTAATTAAAATGTTAAAGTGTGATATAGATATACAATGTTTCTATGTGAAACACCGTGAATTACTGACCTCTCCTCAGACTCGACGCTGCAGCTGCGTCCGAAAGCTTTATGACTCGCTCCTTTATCAGACAATGACTTTACAGACAGCGTTTGAAGCTAAAACTAAGTTTAAAAGCGACTCCCTGATCTGCCAAGATAAATCAATAAAGAGAAGAGAAGCGTTAGCAGACAGACTTCTGAGACAACATCACGATTTAATGATCAGCTGCGTCCGAAAGCAACATCAGACAATGACTTTACAGCTTTGTTCCTCCGAGAAGCGAGTACTTCATTACTGCTACAATACTACTTTCTCTCAGTTCTCTTCTTCTCTTGGTTAATGGCGGATTGCAAACAACTTTTAGGCGCATACCGCCACCTACTGTACAAGAGTGTGTAACATCATGTCATTTTACGTGTGCTCGTATTCTGATACTGCCAATAATAATAATAAATCGATCAGATGAAGGCAGTAAGTGAAGATAACGCTGGAGTCTTGTTGTCTTCTTGGAATGAACTGAAGTGTTTTCATCTTCCGGAAGCAGAACAAAAAGAGGGCGTTTCTCAATTACTGGGCGTGTCCACATCAGGACAGACGTTTTTAACTCTTCAGAAAAGATAAGATCAGATTTAACGCATTTGATTAAAGAGGATTTGTGTTTGATTAGAAATGAAAGCAAAAGCTGAAGATTTTTTGTGGTGTATCTTCCATCAGTGTCTTTGTAAATCTACACGATCACTAAAACTGATGGTGATTAACCTCATTCTTTTGTCTCTATACATAAAGACACATTTGTATAGATGGACGAACATTATCGCCTGATTTTGTTAATGTGGCCATTTGCATTAAGCACCAGGTTTGCGTTTGTCTATAATTTAAATTAATAGCTTAATTGTTTTGTTTTTTTTAATGTAAGTAAAGTCCATGCTTAATACAATTCTCAATGAAATTAAAATGTTAAATTGTTGTTCAATTTAGTTTTATACATATGTGGCAGAGATGGTCAAGTAGAGAGAGATTACAGAACAAAGAACACCTCCTCTTTTTTCCTCTGTGGAGAAGTGTATTAAATTAATAAAGTATAAATCCTTTAGTTTAAATGTGTTCACATGAAAAGCCTTTATATGGTTCTATTGTGTTTGTTTTATGTTAGTTCTGAGAATAGGCATATGATCTATTTTCCTCACCCGACTTCCTCCACAACTGGTAACATTGTAAATCAACATCTGGAGCTGATAAATACTATATTAAGACCATTATTATACAGTATTTGATGTATGTACTTCGAGTCTGTAAATCAACATTAGCACCACCCACAGATAACACAAGAACATTAGATCTCTGACAAAATTCTGTCCGCATGTGTTCAGCGATTACAATATAAAGCTTACTAAATGTTTTTAGTGCTACGACCCAGAATCTGCCCAAACTAAATTTACGGTCAGGAGCCGCTACTGACAAGAAGAACAATACAACGATAATTACACACTCCAAAACAAACTAAAGACAAATACAATCATACTTTTGTAGCAACAGAAATGCAGCTCTGCTTATTATTTGATGCTTCAGCTGTATTATTGCAGAGCTCTAAAGATTCTTTCCTATTACAGCAAATCTAAATCTGCTTGAAGCTTTATAACCATCAGCACTATTAATAAAGAAAGAAAGAAGAATAAACAGCAACCTGTTTGTTGTTCAGTATCTTCAGTGTGTTTGATTCTGCAGGGTTCTGGATCTCTCATCTTCTCTCTGTCCTCTTTAATAAACTCAGTCTTTGCAGATTTCAGCTCTTCCTGATGCTCTGATGCTCGTCTTCACTTGTAAACTGATGGGAATATTCCAGCATTTATTGCTGAATTACTGTGGGCGGAGCTTCACTGAAGATGTGATTCTTGTGGGAGGAGCTTCATTGAAGAATCTATCTCAAAGTCAAAGTCAGCTTTATTGTCAATTCTGCCACATGTACCGTACATACATGCAGAGAATTGAAATTGCGTTACTCTCTTACTCCCTGGTGCATACAGATAACACTAAACACTAACAGTAGAATGCAAAAATACAGATAAGTACAAATCAAATATATATATATATATATATATATACATATACGTACACAAAAATGCAACTATTACAAATATACAAATAAGGACATGTAGGAAAAAAATAAAAATAAAACATTAAATAAAAAAATAAAAATAATAATATAAAAAAATGGATAGAGTGGCATAAGGCACATGGCAGATAGTGCAAACCAGTGAAATAAACAAACAAACAAACAGTGCAGAATATAAATGGTGTAGTGCAAAGAGCTTATCAAGACTATTTTATTTAAATTTAAATCTATTTAAAGTGACAAGGAGCAGTCTTTTTTATTCAGACTGTCAGAAGAGGTAGTTGAATGAGGTCAGTCCAATGCAGTACAAGTGACCGGTGCTTGTCTCAGTGTGAGTGTGAGTGTGTGTGTGTGTGTGTGAGTGTGTGTGAGTGTGGGTGGTGGTGGTGGGGTGGGGGTCAGAGTTCAGTGATTCGTGGGGTAAGAGAGGGGAGGGGGGGCAAGGACGGGAGGGAGTTCAGCTTCCTGACAGCCTGGTAGATGAAGCTGTCTCTCAGTCTGTTTGTCCTGGCTTGGAGACTCCTCAGTCTCCTCCCTGATGGTAGCAGACTGAAGAAGTTGTGTGTCGGGTGGGTGGGATCACCTGCAATGCTGAGGGCTTTGCGGGTGAGACGGGTGCTGTAGATGTCCTGGAGGGAGGGGAGAGAGACACCAACGATCTTCTCAGCTGCTCTCACTATCCGTTGAAGGGACTTGCGGCAGGACGCGTTGCAGGCGCCATACCACACAGTGATGCAGCTAGTCAGAATGCTCTCGATGGTGCCTCTGTAGAAGGTGCACATGATGGGGGCCAGGGCTCTGGCTCTTCTTAGTTTATCTCAAGTGTTTCTGCTGTGATTTTATTTCTACTCTTCTGACATCTTTGACAGATCAGATTTGTTACTTTACATTGTTAAAATATACTGGAACAGAAACTGCTAAATACTCTACGCTGAGCCTATAATGAGCCACGGGAGACATTTTAAATCTATGTTAATATAGATAAATATGAGTAAAGTTTGACAATGGAAACAATAAATATTCCTTGTGCCGCTTTATTTTAAAAGGTTTATGATCTTTGTCTTCTTTGATCTAAGTTGATTATTGAAATTAATGTATAGTTATCATAAAAGCAGACTATATTTAGATTCATATGGACTGCTGTAACCTGTAGTGGTTGATGAAGATGAGTGTCATTAGTGTTTGTGTTATTGTTGTGTTATTATTGATGTTTCATGTCATATTGTGAGAAATAACAGTATTATCTTTCAGTAGAGCGTGTTTTATAGGCTTTTATCTTATATCCTGACTCTTATAATCAGTTTCTAACAGCAAACACTCAGAATAAAGTGAGATGATCTGCTGATGATCCTGAATGTCTTGTTGAATGAGTGTTGATCGTCTGAGACTCATCAATATTAACAGCTGCTGAAAACACTCTTTATTTCATGTCAATAGTTGCTGTTTTCACCTCATTTATTATGCTGATGTCTTCAGATCTCCTGAAAATGATCATTTAAAGCGCATTTCATTGGTGTCAACAGACTGAGGGTTGTTTGTTACAAGCGTGTGAATTTTTTTCTGACTTTATACTTTCAAACATTTTTTCTTCCTAGATATCTGCTGTTATTTTAATAAAGAAACAGAATAATGTTAGAATTAGAAATACAAATTTGGTAATTAGCATCAGTTTTTTATGATAAACAGATGTAGATGCTTAAATGTGTCAATTAGTATATGAGTCAAAGACAAAAAGGGTTTTTTATAGCAATAAATAAATACAAATCAGGCATATTTAGAACAAAAATCATTTGAGGACATATTCAAATACTATATTTAAGGATCATATATAGTGTAGCCCCAAAATATTCATTAATTGTTATTTTAAATCTTTATATTTGCCACTATCCTTCACAGCACTAGGTTTTACCCAATTGTTAGCAATAACTTTTTAATCATTTAAAATATAATAAAATATAGTATGATCACTTTTACATATTTTAATAAGTACAGGTCAGAATAACTATTGTTTTATATAAATATATCTGTTATTCTGAATGATGATGTAACATTATTTCACCTATATTTTGACATTTTGTTTTCACAAAAGTTATTTGAAACATATAGACACTTGCACTTAATTGATTTTCTATGTAAAATCACTTTTGCAAATTTAATTTGATGCAGACACTAAAATTTGACATCTGGGTCCAGTAACAGATATATTAAAAACTGATATATTTTTGATTTTGGCAGATCAGCTCCTTCCACAGAAATTACATTACTTGTTATTATTATTTTATCAGATTTTGGCATTATTTTAATTCTGCTAAGAAGGCACAGTGTGATTTTGAAAAAAAAAAAGTTATGTCAATGTTTACGTGATTTTTTCTATAATGATACTTCCAGGATATTGTGCTGATTGTGTTTTTGTGCTGGTCTTGGCTTGTTTAGGATAAATAAATATGATACTAAACCACCAGTAGGTGGCATAAAGTCCCTGTCTTAATGAGTTATGCATTGAATCGTTCATTCAACCCATTAAGTGATTGTCTGTCTTTATAAATGAATGAATTGATGGATCATTGACTCAAATGATTCATTCAACGATTCATTCATTTAGAAACTGAGCAAGTGACTGTCTTTATGAATGGACTCAAGATGTGCTTTTATTTGTTTTTGGCAAAGTGAGTGACATATTCGATAATGTCAGTTTGCACATCATTAAAACAACAATTAAGATATTATGGTATGATAACAATCGCACAGCTTATATGTGAAGTAACTTCTAGGTCATACATCTGAACTTGATACAAATTTTCATTGTGTTTTAATGAAATCATTTGTGTTTTAATGAAATAATTTGTGTTTTGATGGAATCGTTTGTGTTTTAATGAAATCATTTGTGTTTTAATGAAATAATTTGTGTTTTGATGGAATCGTTTGTGTTTTAATGAAATCATTTGTGCTTTGATGGAATCGTTTGTGTTTTAATGAAATCATTTGTGTTTTAATGGAATCGTTTGTGTTTTAATGCAATAGTTTGTGTTTTGTGTTTTAATGAAATCGTTTGTGTTTTATTTGTGTTTTAATGAACTCGTTTGTGTTTTAATCGAAATCATTTGTGTTTTAATGTTTGTGTTTTGAAATCGTTTGTGTTTTAATGGTGTTTTAATCGTTTGTGTTTTAATGTGTTTTAATGGAATCGTTTGTGTTTTAATGAAATCATTTGTGTTTTAATGGAATCATTTGTGTTTTAATGAAATAATTTGTGTTTTGATGGAATCGTTTGTGTTTTAATGAAATCATTTGTGTTTTAATGGAATCGTTTGTGTTTTGAATTTTTGTGTTTTAATGGAATGTTTGTGTTTTAATGGAATCGTTTGTGTTTTAATGAAATCATTTGTGTTTTAATCATTTGTGTTTTAATGAAATGTTTTTGATGGAATCGTTTTGTTTTAATGAAATCATTTGTGTTTTAATGGAATCGTTTGTGTTTTAATGAAATCATTTGTGTTTTGATGGAATCGTTTGTGTTTTAATGCAATAATTTGTGTTTTAATGCAATAGTTTGTGTTTTAATGGAATCATTTGTGTTTTAATGGAATTGTTTGTGTTTTAATGAACTCGTTTGTGTTTTAATGAAATCATTTGTGTTTTGATGAAATCATTTGTGTTTTGATGGAATCGTTTGTGTTTTAATGAAATCATTTGTGTTTTAATGTAATAGTTTGTGTTTTAATGGAATAATTTGTGTTTTAATGGAATTGTTTGTGTTTTAATGAACTCGTTTGTGTTTTAATGTAATAGTTTGTGTTTTAATGGAATAATTTGTGTTTTAATGGAATCATTTGTGTTTTGATGGAATCGTTTGTGTTTTAATGAAATCATTTGTGTTTTGATGGAATCGTTTGTGTTTTAATGCAATAGTTTGTGTTTTAATGGAATCATTTGTGTTTTAATGGAATCGTTTGTGTTTTAATGGAATCATTTGTGTTTTAATGGAATCGTTTGTGTTTTAATGGAATCATTTGTGTTTTAATGGAATCGTTTGTGTTTTTGTGTTTTAATGGAATCGTTTGTGTTTTAATGGAATCATTTGTGTTTTAATGGAATCGTTTGTGTTTTAATGGAATCGTTTGTGTTTTAATGGAATCGTTTGTGTTTTAATGGAATCATTTGTGTTTTAATGGAATCGTTTGTGTTTTAATGGAATCGTTTGTGTTTTAATTGAATCGTTTGTGTTTTGATGGAATCGTTTGTGTTTTAATGGAATCGTTTGTGTTTTAATGGAATAATTTGTGTTTTAATGAAATCGTTTGTGTTTTAATGGAATCATTTGTGTTTTAATGGAATCGTTTGTGTTTTTGTGTTTTAATGGAATCGTTTGTGTTTTAATGGAATCGTTTGTGTTTTAATGGAATCGTTTGTGTTTTGATGGAATCGTTTGTGTTTTAATGGAATCGTTTGTGTTTTAATGCAATAGTTTGTGTTTTAATGGAATCGTTTGTGTTTTGATGGAATCGTTTGTGTTTTGATGGAATCCTTTGTGTTTTAATGGAATCATTTGTGTTTAAATGCAATAGTTTGTGTTTTAATGCAATAGTTTGTGTTTTAATGGAATCGTTTGTGTTTTAATGAATCGTTTTAATGTTTTGTGTTTAATGGAAATCGTTTGTGTTTTTGTTTTAATGAATCATGAATGGAATCGTTTGTGTTTTAATGAAATCATTTGTGTTTTAATTAAATCATTTGTGTTTTGATGGAATCATTTGTGTTTTAATGGAATCATTTGTGTTTTAATGGAATCATTTGTGTTTTAATGGAATCGTTTGTGTTTTAATGGAATCGTTTGTGTTTTAATGGAATAATTTGTGTTTTAATGGAATCGTTTGAGTTTTTGTGTTTTAATGGAATCGTTTGTGTTTTGATGGAATCGTTTGTATTTAATGGAATCGTTTGTGTTTTAATGGAATCAATTTTGTTTTAATGAATCGTTTGTGTTTTAATGAATCGTTTGTGTTTTAATGGAATCGTTTGTGTTTTAATGGAATCGTTTGTGTTTTAATGGAATCGTTTGTGTTTTAATGGAAATCATTTGTGTTTTAATGGAATCGTTTGTGTTTTAATGAATGTTTGTGTTTTTGTGTTTTAATGGAATCGTTTGTGTTTTTGATGGAATCGTTTGTGTTTTTTTGAATCATTTGTGTTTTAATGTGTTTGTGGATTTTAATGGAATCGTTTGTGTTTTAAAAATCGTTTGTTTTTTTTAATGGAATAAGTTTGTGTTTTAATGAACGTTTTTGATATCTTAAAGTTAAGTGTGTAATTATCAAATAGCAGTAATGCAAAATCGTTTGTGTTTTGTTTGATTGCTGAATGTGAATGTCTGTTTTTAATGGAATCGTTGTTGATTTTTGTGTTTTAAATTTATGGAATCGTTTGTGCTTTGTGTTTTAATGATGCTATCAGAACATTTGTGTTTTAATGGAATCATTTTTGTTGCCTTTAACAATTGTTTGTCTTCCTTTGTGTTTTAATCAATCATTTGTATTGTTTTAATGAAGTGTTTGGTTTAAGTGATATTATTCCTGCATGTCTTTTTAATGGATGTTTTTTTCTATTAGTCGTTTGTAATATTTAATTAGACTTTAGATCATAGTTGTTTAAGCAATTTTAATAAACGTGCTTAGAAAAAAACATTTGTGTTTCTTGAGAATGCACTGATATATTTTAAGATCAGTCAGTGCAAGTTTATTTCAGTTGAAATCGTTTTTTTGTTTTAATGGAATCATTTGTGTTTTAATGGAATCGTTTGTGATTTTAATGGAATCATTTGTGTTTTAATGGAATCATTTGTGTTTTAATGGAATCATTTGTGTTTTAATGGAATCGTTTGTGTTTTAATGGAATCATTTGTGTTTTAATGGAATCGTTTGTGTTTTAATGAACTCGTTTGTGTTTTAATGAACTCGTTTGTGTTTTAATGGAATCGTTTGTGTTTTAATGGAATCGTTTGTGTTTTAATGGAATCGTTTGTGTTTTAATGGAATTGTTTGTGTTTTAATGGAAATCAATGGAATGAAACATGTAGTGTGACTGCACACTAATAATTATGAAGTTTTTAGTAAAATGAGTTAAACATTAATCTGATGTTAATGAGTTGGTGCCAAAATGATGGCAATGCTGCATATATTGTAATGTTAATATTACATTAGATAATTGTGTCATTGATCAAATAAATGTAATAGTTCTCACTACAGAAACATGAGATTTGTGTAAATGTATTTTTAGTATAGCATGAAATAAATGTATTTCAAAAACATTTTCACTAGTGAAGGCATCTGTAGAGACTTTTTAATCGCCCATTTGGCCAAATTGTTAAGTGGCTGAGATTACTATTTCAGTAAAACTAATCACATTCAATTAACAAAGTTGATGTAAGTGCTTTTTATGTGATATTTTATCACAATGGATTGTTATTTCTTTTAAACTCATTATTGCAATGTTTTGTTCATATTGTCAGCAGATGTGCCCATGTTTTTATACACGAAACTGAATAAAACATCGGTTCCAAAAAGGCGCATGTGACTTTCTTAAATAAAAAAAATAAAAAATTTAGACTAATTGTTAAAATAGTGTTCAATAAGTATACTGTCATCCATGTGTTCAATTCAATTCACGTTTATTTGTATAGCGCTTTTTACGATACAATCGTTGCAAAGCGCTTTACAGGAAATTAAGTTTCTACAATATATTTATACATTGTAGAAACTTAATATATTAACTTATGGCAAAATTTGTTAATTCTGCATGTTGTTGGTGGATCAGAGGTTGGCCTCCATCAGAGGTCCTCCGAGGGGTCGGCATCATCTCTTCTCAGGTGTTTGGTCATCTCAGATCATTTAAGGGCTGGATCCAGACTGAAGCTTGTGTAACTCCTAGTTACCACGGGATGTTAATCCCGTGGCAGAAACAGAGAAACAAAGAGACATAATTAGCGTAGCTGTTGTTCCATTCAAGCAAAAATTATTTGTTCAACCCAAGCTAAAGAATAATAATGTGCGTTTTGATCAGATATAACTGTAGTACACGATTTATGAGATGCATTATATGAATGCATTATGTGAATGCTTGGCTAAAGAGATGTGTCTTTAATCTAGATTTAAACAGAGAGAGTGTGTCTGAACCCCGAACGTTATCAGGAAGGCTATTCCAGAGTTTGGGAGCCAAATATGAAAAAGCTCTACCTCCTTTAGTGGACTTTGCTATTCTAGGTACTACCAAGAGTCCAGAGTTTTGCGACCTTAGGGAGCGTGATGGATTGTAGCGAGATAGAAGACTAGTTAGGTACGCAGGAGCTAAACCATTTAGGGCCTTATAGGTAAGTAATAATATTTTGTAACTGATACGGTACTTAATAGGTAGCCAGTGCAGAGACTGTAAAATTGGGGTAATATGATCATATTTTCTTGACCTGGTAAGGACTCTAGCCGCTGCATTTTGGACTACTTGTAGCTTGTTTATTGAAGATGCAGGACAACCACCTAGCAGTGCATTACAATAGTCCAGTCTAGAGGTCATGAATGCATGAACTAGCTTTTCTGCATCAGAAACAGGTAACATGTTCCTTAGCTTGGCAATGTTTCTAAGATGGAAGAATGCTGTTTTTGTAACATTGGAAATATGTTTTTCAAAAGACAAGTTGCTGTCTAATATAACACCCAGATTTTTGACTGTAGAGGAAGTAACAGGACATCCGTCTAGTTGCAAATTGTAATCCAAGAGATTCTGTGTACTGTTATTTGGTCCAATAAGTAATATCTCTGTCTTATCTGAATTTAATAGGAGAAAATTATTGGTCATCCAATCTTTTACATTTTTAACACACTCAGTTAACTTAGATAATTTAGAAGTTTCGTCTGGTCTTGTTGAGATATATAGTTGAGAATCATCAGCATAACAATGGAAACTAATCCCGTATTTTCTAATAATATTACCAAGGGGCAGCATGTATAATGAAAACAGCAGAGGACCTAGGACAGATCCTTGTGGTACTCCATACTTTACTGGTGATAATTGAGATGACTCCCCGTTTAAATAAACAAAGTGATAGCGATCGGACAGGTAGGATCTAAACCATCTTAAAGCCTGCCCTTGAATACCTGTATAGTTTTGTAATCGATCTACGAGTATTTCATGATCTATAGTGTCGAACGCAGCACTAAGATCAAGTAAAACTTGCAATGAGATGCAGCCTTGGTCTGATGCAAGAAGCAAGTCATTTGTAATTTTAACAAGTGCAGTTTCTGTGCTATGGCGGGGCCTGAAACCTGACTGAAATTCTTCACAGAGATCATTTTTTTGCAAGAATGAGCACAATCATCCATGTGTGTACACATTATTATTATACATGATTAAAATCAGTACACAAAATTAGATCAAACTATGGTAAATTTTTGTTTTGGCCCTCCTGTAAAGTTGGTGAAATGTCTCTTACACCCTTCTGGTTCTCAGCCCTCGATATAGTGTTTAGACAGAACAGATTGCTTGAAAGCAGCTTCACAATAATAAACCAGAAACACATTGATAACATTGTGAAGTTCATTAATTATGAAACATTTAGTCTCACCTGTAGTTCCGGTTCGAGTGAAAGCTGGCGTGGCCGCTGCTCTCCAGTATTTTATGTTATTTTATTTTTTATTTTACTTTGTACTGTCCTTGGAGCGAGGAGATCTCACCCGATCTCATCTGATTTTTGTGGAGAATTATTCCATTGCCTGCCCTGTTACAGTGCGTGGACTGAGTCAGAGGATCTGAATGAACTTCTGAATGAACTTCAACGTGGAGAACTAAATCCAGTTTGAAATGTGGTGCTATATCATCTGTACACTGGTGTGCTGGAGTTTTACTGTTTGTTCTTCGAAGTGGGATCTGTTTTTCGATCCCGGTGTGAAATGCTTTCCGAGCATGGAAGCTTAAATACTCTTCATTGGATCTACAGAGACTAAATTCATTCTACCATCTTCTTTTTCCCGGCGAAATATACAACCACTGGAAATTATACGCCGCCCCAAGTACATCCATCGCGGATCTCGCCGTGATTGCCTTGTGAGGTCTGTGACTCAATCGCAGGATAATGATTATATCCCGGTCATTTGGTCGTCATATCGCTGCTCTTCCATCGGATCAAATGATAAGAGTCGTGGCATCGATTTTGGAAATATCACTTTGCTCAAACACGCACCTCTCAGCTCTCGGCGGTCAGCTTGTACTACTACTGCTAAGATGGCCTTAGTGAATGCTAGGTCAATATCGAATACATCTTTTATTCTAAACGACTTTTTTACATCGCATTCATTAGACTTCTTATTTATTACTGATACTTGGTTAAAACATGGAGACTTGATGCCTCTTGTTGAGATTGCTCCTCCAGACTGTACATTTTTTAGTTCTCCACGGGCCTCTGGACATGGTGGTGGAGTTGCAACAATTTTTAGAAGCTGTTTTAAATGTAAGACTGTGCCTCTGATACTTTCTGCAGTTTTGAAGTCCAGCTATTGGAGGTTGATGTAAAGAGGTAAACTATGTACTTTGGTTTACAGACCCCCTAAATGGAATAAGGATTTTATTTGTCAATTTTCTGATTTTCTGTCTGATCTGGTGACTCGGGCTGATAGATTATTAATCATTGTGGATTTTAATATTCATGTTTGTTGTCCTTCGAAACCATTGGTAAAGGAATTTGTAACAATTTTAGAGCCACTGAATATTGAACAATATGTATGTGGCCCAACTCATAATTTGGGTCAAACACTTGAATTGGTTTTGTCCTGTGGCCTTTTGATCTCAAACATGGAGGTTATTGAGGCATGTGTGTCTGATCATTATCCAGTTTTGTTTGAATCTGAATGCTTTTCTTCATCACCTACTTTCGCTCAGCATTCACATTTGTCTAGAGTTATTAATTCCAACACTGCAAATTTGTTTTCTGAACATTATATTTACATGTTACCAATAAAGTTTGATTAAAGGATTTTACAAAGCTTGTTCTACATCTTTGGACACTTAAGCATAAAAGGGTAAAGGGTGCTAGCCAGCCATGGTTAAATGAAACCACCCGTGCTCTTACACAAGAGTGTCGGAAAGCAGAGCGAAAGTGGAAAAAAGATAAGCTACACGTTTCCTTTGATATCTTAAAGTTAAGTCTGTGTAATTATCAAATAGCAGTAAAACATGCAAAATCTAGGTATTTCTCTCAGTTGATTGCTGATAATGTGAATGGACCAAAAGCTCTGTTTGATATGATTGATTCTCTTTTAAACCCAACTACGAATTTATCATCCGAGGTCTCCTCGGAGCTTTGTGAGGATTTTAACTATTTTACTAAAAAAATTGATGCTATCAGAACATTTAATGCTCCTCCTGAATCACTTCATTTGCAATTGCCTTGTACCACAAGTTGTTTGTCTTCCTTTCAACCTGTTTTATCACATCAATTAGATGATATTGTTTCTACTATGAAGTGTTCTGGTTCTAAGTTAGATATTATTCCTGCATGTCTTTTTAAGGATGTTTTTCCTTCTATTAGTTCTATTGTAACAGCTATAGGCCCGGTTTCACAGACAGGGCTTAGACTAAGCCAGGATTAGATCATAGTTCCATTAAGACATTTAAGCAATTTTTATAAACGTGCTTAGAAAAAAACATTACTGGTGTGCATGTTGAGACAAAACAAATGCACTGATATATTTTAAGATCAGTCAGTGCAAGTTTATTTCAGTTGAAACAGCTCAGACTTACATTTTTGTCTAGGACTAGGCTTAAGCCTTGTCTGTGAAACCCGGGGTTAGTGAACAGCTCTTTAGCCAAAGGTTCTGTTCCAGTCAGTTTTAAACATGCAGTTGTGCAACCTCTACTGAAAAAAAACTCAGCTTGATCCAGCAATGTGCTGTAACTATCAGCCAATTTCTAAGTTGCCTTTTATCAGCAAGCTTTTGGAGAAAGTAGTGTTTTTATAACTTCAGTCTTTTTTGGATTCTTTCAGTGTTTTAGATACGTTTCAATCTGGTTTTAGATCATTACACAGTACTGAGTCAGCTCTATTGAGAGTTACAAATGACATGCTGCTTTCTGTAGATTCAGGTGCTTGTGTTGTGTTGGTATTGTATGACTTGAGCACGGCATTTGATACCATTGACCATAGCATTCTTCTTGATCGACTTGAATGTATGGTAGGTATTCGAGGCACTGCATTAAAGTGGTTTGCCTCGCATCTTGAGAACAGGACTTTTTCTGTAAGTTTAGAACATTTTTTCTCATCCTCTGCACCTGTCTTGTGTGGTGTGCCCCAGGGATCCATTTTGGGACCTTTACTGTTTTCCCTTTATATGCTTCCCTTGGCCCACATTTTTCAAAAATACATTTCATATCATTGTTACGCGGATGATTCTCAGTTTTAT
The DNA here is from genome assembly GCA_027422415.1 of Schizothorax lantsangensis. Taxonomy (NCBI): domain Eukaryota; kingdom Metazoa; phylum Chordata; class Actinopteri; order Cypriniformes; family Cyprinidae; genus Schizothorax; species Schizothorax lantsangensis. Next base: position 51,932,165 of record CM049839.1, on the reverse strand, counting down.
CTACCAGTGAGGCTTGATACTGCTGTTTCATTTGATGTGTTATTGAAATGTGTACATGATATTAAGACATGGATGTCTAATAATTCCCTGCAGTTAAATGAAGATAAAACAGAGGTTTTAATATTAGGTTGTCCTGCACACTCGTCTCCTGCTTTGGAAGCTCTCCTGCTTTGGAGTGATTTTTGACTCTTCTCTATTTTTTGATAAACAAATTACTGCTGTTATTAGAGCAAGTTTTTTTTCCATTTGAGATCTATTGCAAAGTTGAAGCATCTTCTTTCAAGGAATATGGATATGGAAGTTGTGATTCTTGCACTTGTTACATCTCGATTGGATTATTGTAACTCTCTTTATTCTGGTCTTCCTCAATCTTCATTGTCACAATTGCAAGCTGTTCAAAATGCTACGGCAAGACTGTTGACTGGGTCTAAAAAGGGGGATCACATTTCCCCTGTTTTATCATCCCTTCATTGGCTTCCCGTTAAATTCAGGGTTGCTTTAAAAATTCTTCTGTTTGTTTATAAGGCATTGTCTGGTTGTGCACCAAGTTATATCTCTGAACTTCTTTGGCCATATTGTCCTGCTAGGGCACTTAGATCTTCGACTCACTTGCTTCTAACTGTACCACGGTGTCGGTACAAATCAAAGGGTGATCTGGCTTTTTCTGTGGTTGGCCCCGAGCTTTGGAATGGTCTCCCTTATCATGTGAGATCTGCTCCCTCTCTGGACATTTTTAAGTCTAGACTTAAATCTTATTTTTATTCTTTAGCCTTTGTATGTGTATTGTTGTTTTTTAATAGTAGATTTGTCTGTACACTGTGCAGCACTTTGGATCAATTTGCATTGTGTTTAAATGTGATTTATAAATAAATGTTGTTGTTGTTGTTGTTGTTGTAATATGGTAGCGTTTTGCTTTACCACTGTGCTCCAATGCATTTGTTTAGTTTAGATATTTATATATATTTTTTTACATTATTATGTCTGAATTTGAAAACTAAAACATATAAAATTCTGCATCTGCTGACTGTTGTGCTTACACGTCTGTTTGTTTTAATGTGTTTTATGTTAGCCATTTTACGAAATGGTCCCGGGCTTCAGAGCGGACCATTGACTCGCGAGAGATCAGGATGTCGTTGATTAACGCCAGGTCAGTGTCAAACAAGACTGTTATCATCAATGACTTTTTTAATTCATGTACACTAGACTTTTTGTTTATCACGGACACGTGGCTTACATCAGGGGACCTGAGCCCGTTTTCTGAACTGGTACCATCTGATTGCAAATTCTTAAACTCTCCTCGCTCTGTGGGTCGAGGTGGTGGACTGGCTTCTATTTTTAAACAGAACTTTGTTTGTCGGATGTTAGCGACGGATGTCTATTCCAGTTTTGAACTTCAGTTATTTGTTTTGGAACTGGATAATCCGATGGCGACTTCAGTCATTTACCGTCCACCTAAACCACATAAGGACTTTATTAATGAGTTTTCAGATTTTTTCTATTTTGATAGACTTTTAATCCTTGGGGATTTTAACATACATGTGTGTTGCCCAAATAATCTCTTAGCCAGAGAATTTTTGAGCCTTATTGACTCTTTTGATTTGGCACAGCTTGTGAATGTTCCTACTCATATGCATGGCCATACCCTTGATTTAGTGCTTTCTCATGGTTTGTCAGTACGTGATTTTGCAATAGACGACCATGCTATCTCAGATCACAAGCCTATTACGTTCAGAGTCCCCACAAATATTAACATTGCTAGACCTACCAAGGCGGTTCATTGGTCTCGCACGATCACACTAAGTACTTGTACTGAGTTTTCAACTGTTTTTAAGGAGGTTTGTGATGATTGGAGTGGTGCAGACTATCTTAATCATTTTAATACTATCTCTGCTAATATTTTAAACTCTCTGGCTCCTAAAAAAGCCAAGCAACACAAACCAAAGGCTGAGCCCTGGTTCAATGATGATACTCGTGCTCATCGACAGGGCTGCAGAAGGGCCGAAAGAAGGTGGAAAAAAAGATAAGCTGCAAGTTTCTTATGAAATATTAAGGGACAGTCTGATACAATATCAGAAAGTGGTGAAAACAGCAAAGTTTAAGTACTTTTCAGATTTGATTGAAAAGAACTCTCACAATTCAAGAGCACTTTTTTCCACTATTAATGCGGCCATTAACCCTCCAGTTGATCTCTTCCCTATAGAGTCCCTGGCTGTGTGTGACAAATTCCTATTTTTTTTTTGTGGACAAGATAAGGGATATTAGGCTAGATATTCCCTCTCCTTGTCAAGATCCCTCTGTCCCTCCACTCTTTACCAGCATTTTGAGTCAGTTTAAGCCTGTATCTCTGCCTGCTCTACAGGATATTGTAAACTAGCTTTAACCCTCTGGATCTTCCTATGACACTCTTCCTCCTCGATTTTTTAAACAAATTTTTGAGGTGATTGGGCCTACCGTTCTTAAGATTATGAACTGCTGTCTTGAAACAGCAATTGTTCCAGATGACATGAAGCAAGCAAATGCTTAAAAGCTTAATTTAGATCCGACAGTTCTGAATAATTTTAGGCCAGTCTCAAATCTCTCTTTTATGTCAAAAATTTTAGAGAAAATAGTGTTCATGAACTACAGAGCTTTCTGTTTAATAACAATATTTTTGAAGTGTTCCAGTCGAGTTTTAGGAAAAAACATTCCACAGAAACAGCACTGGTTAAAGTTCTGAATGATATTTTACTGACTCTTGATGCTGCCAAATCTGCTGTGTTAGTGCTGTTAGATCTGAAGTCGGCATTTGATACAATTGACCACTCTGTTTTGATTTCTCGTTTGGAGCACTGGGTGGGCATTCAGGGTAATGCTCTCAAATGGTTTCAATCCTATTTTAACAATAGAAGGTTCTCTGTTAGTGCTGGTGAATTTACTTCAGATGCAGCTCCCCTTACGTGTGGTGTCCTTCAAGGCTCTATTCTCGCTCCAATCTTGTTCTCTTTGTACATGCTTCCCCTGGGGTTGATTTTTAGGAAACATGGTGTCTCCTTCCATTGTTACGCAGATGATACCCAAATCTATCGGCCCCTTGAATCTAATAACAAAGGTTTGAATGCTCTGCAGGTGTGTCTAGCTGATGTCAAGGCCTGGATGTCCCTAAACTTTCTTCACCTTAATGAAGGCAAAACTGAGATTATAGTTTTTGAATCATCAGATGCTTAAATCTTGGCCATTTGTCTTCCTGTGTGTGAAGAAACCAGTAGTGAAGAATTTGGGTCTATTTTGAAAGTGCTCTCAAATTTGACAAACAAATTAGTACAGTATTCAAAACCAGTTTTTTCCATCTTTAGTTGGTTTCCATCTTTAGTTTTAGTTAAAGTGAAACCATTTCTTTATTTTAAAGACTTTGAAAGGGTCATTCATGCTTTTATCTCATCGAGGCTCAATTACTGTAATTCCCTTTATATGGGTATTAACCAAGCATCTCTTAATCAACTTCAAATGGTACAAAATGCTGCTGCTAGGCTCCTTACTGGTGTGCGTAAACGAGAGCACATTACCCCAGTTTTAATATATTTGCATTGGCTCCCAATTCATTACAGAATTGATTTTAAAGTCCTGCTGCTGGTTTTTAAGGCTCTGAATGGGTTAACTCCTGTATATCTGTCTGACTTATTATCTGCTCACAATCCTGGAAGGTCTCTTAGGTCTTCCAACCAGAGACTTTTAAACGTTCCTCTGGCTAAATTGAAATCAAGAGGCGACCGAGCCTTTGCTGTTGCCGCTCCGAAACTCTGGAACAGCTTACCGGTTTCTATTAGAACTGCCTCTACACTGAATGAGTTTACAGCCAAACTCAAAACCCATCTTTTCTCTCTGGCTTTTAATTGTTGTTAATTATGTTGTGTCAGCTCTGTTCTGTGCTGTATTCTATGTTGTTCTGAGTGTTAATGTTGTTGATATTTTATTGATTGTACAGCACCTTGGTCAACAATCGTTGTTTTTATTGGTGCTATATAAATAAAGTTGAGTTGAGTTGAGTTGAGTTAAAAAGTATTAAATATGAACTGCATGTTTGCAGCACAGCATACATTTTTAAAATCTGAAACAATATTCCATGTTAAATAGCTAAGCCATTGATTTGATGTAAAATGTTGATTAGGCCAACAGCATTTATAATAAGACATGGTGACAACATGAGAATGAAAATAATGAAGCAAAATGCTCTGTATTTCTCAGAATCTGCACAATACACAGAAGATAGATACAGGAAGAACGAAACACCACTTCCGGTGAGGTGTAAACATTTTGCCCGATTGTGGCCAACTGTAGACTTGTGTTCAAGTAAAATGATGATTGCTGAAGTACTGCATCAACATGTGCTTTACTGTGATTTTCACTTTCAGATTACTGCAGGAGCATTTTAGTTTTAACACGATCATGCCTTCTTACAGGTAAAAAAATACACAATCATATCTGACTCGAGACACTTCAACAGTTTCGCCCAGTGTTGTCATGATTATAATTGTCATTTTTCTTCTTTCGAGGAAGACAACAAAAAGATGGATTCCAGTAAAACTGACAGACATTATCACTTTCAGTCTGTTGAATTGGTCCTGTTTCTGAATGTCTACTCAAAAATAAAAATAAAAGAGAAAGAAGAAAACTTGCCACTTTTCACACTTGGGTGCATGCAGTAAGATTAACATGGTAGCTCTTTTTTTCTTTTTTTTTTGCCTTTTATTATGGAAAATTCCAGAGTTTCAGTAAATTACTTTCACAATTGTATGGCAATTTCTGTGCTTCTTTCTTTCTTTCCCTTTTTGGCAAAGGATCTGCTGAACACACAGCAGTGACTATTGAACACACACACCATGAACACACACCTGGAGCAGTGGGCAGCACCTGGGGAGCAGTTGGGGGTTTGGTTCCTTGCTCAAGGGTCTCACCTTTGGGTTACAAGTCCGACTCTCTAACCATTAGGCCACGACTGCTCCACAGGCTGCTGTCACTTTAAGAACTAACGCATGGATCCAAAATTCTGACACATCAGATTTTCTCCAATATATTGCTTTACCTCTTGTATATATCTTGTATATACCAATATATATTGTTTTCATAATCCTTGTAAGTCAAACTCATAATTGAAAATAAAATTAATCGCACAGCCCTAAAATGCAAGAATTTTATCCGGTGGAAAAGGGGCCAAAATGTCTCTTTTGATGTTGAAGGTTGCAGACCCCTGCCCACGGGGGTCACGAGGGGTCACGCTGTATGGATCTTGGGTGTTTGCAGGCCTGGAGAGTGTCACGTAAATTTGCCTTTTCCTGTTTCCGGGCTTCTACTCTGGATTTTTGCATAGTGTCCACGAGGCAGTACTTAACCGTATGTTGCTTAAATGACTCTTCAGTTCGTCGAGACAAAGGAGTTCTCTTTTCCCTTGACTGGATTAGCTATTATCATGTTGAGAGGAACTAATCCAGACAATGAGGGTGTTGTCGGTTTTACCACCTCGTGATGGCTGTGTGGGGAATCTTTAGATCCTGTTTTGGGAATGTGTTTATTCTGCAGCTTTTTGGTGGGTCTGTTCCGCAGAGGCCTTACACAATGACGAACAAAATAAAAAATAAATCTCAGTTTCTCTTAAAAGTGTTACAGTCTCTTCTTCATCTTCCTGAACAAGAACAGTTTGTAAAAACTTCTGCTTTCCTTCTTGAAAGAGTAACAAACTACAAGTGACACATATGCATTATAAGACAATTGAACATAATATGAAACTCATAAGAAAGCACAATAATGTTGTTTATATCATGAAGCAACATGATATACAAGAATTAAACTTTTTGACATTGTTCTTTGTGGAGGAACTCCATCTTTGAGTTGATCTGAATCTCAGTTGAATCTGCTGGTTTTGAAGATGAACTTCAGCATCACACCATCAGACCTGAATGATCTGAAGACGATCTACTTACTGTGATTGTTTTTTGTATGTCTGTGTAGAGAAGAAGATTGATTGAAACACTTCTCACATGCAGTGCAGTGATACGGTTTCTCTCCCGTGTGGATCCTCTCATGTGTTTTCAGATGTCCTGACTGACTGAATCTCTTGTCACAGTGTGAACACTTGTAAGGTTTCTCTCCAGTGTGGATCTTCTCATGTGTTTTCAGATGTGCTGACTGACTGAATCTCTTATCACAGTGTGAACACTTGTAAGGTTTCTCTCCAGTGTGAATCTTCTCATGCAGTTTTAAACAGCTCGCTGAAGTAAAAGTCTTCTCGCACTCAAAGCACATGTACTCTCTCACACCAGTGTGTATTTTCTGATGTACTTTCAAACTTTGTAGATGTGAAAAACTCTTTCCACACAAATGACATGAATATGGCTTCTCCTTTATGTGAACTCTCAGGTGTTTCTTCAGGTCTGAAGCTCTCAAAAATGTTTTCCCGCATTGATCACATGTGTGCGGTTTCTCTCTAGTGTGGATGTTCATGTGATCCTTAAGGTGTCCTTTTTGTCTAAAACTCTTCCCGCACTGATCACAAGTGTATGGTTTCTCTCCAGTATGAACTCTCATGTGACGCTCAAGACTCTGTTTGTATGTCAATCTCTTTCCACACTGAGTGCAGGTGAAAGATTTCTTGGCTCTTCTTTTCTTTAAAACTTTCTGAGTTTGAGAGCAACTCAAAGGTTTTTTTCCAGTTCTGAAGTGATTTATTCCCTCAACTTCACTCAATTCTTCATTCTCCTCATTTTCTTCAATCAACTCTGAAATAAAAGTAAAAATTGTTTATTTTCATTATTACATAAAAAAAAGAAATGTGAAAAGACATAAACATGAACCCTGATGTATCAGCAGAACATGGACAATTGCTATACAACATTGATCATTTTGATGCAGTTTATAAATAATAAATCTATATAAATATGAATAAATCTAGTACATTTTATATATACATCTCTAAAACTTTTTCATTCATCAGTGAATGAGGTACATTGATCTTCAAATTATGATTTTTTTAAATATTATAGGCACAAATCCCATGTTTCTACAGGGAGAACTATTAAACATATTTGATCAACAACACAGTTATCTAACATAAATCATTTTGTTGCAAAAAAGTACCCAGTTTACAGAAAGTGTCCCTTATTATTTGATTATTTAGCTATATTACTGCAGAGCTCTAAATAATTTTCCAATTACAACACAAACAATCTACAACTACTTGAAGCTTTATAACCGTCAGCATTATTAATAAAGAAAGAAAAATAAACACCAACCTGTTTGTTGTTCAGTATCTTCAGTGTGTTTGATTCTGCAGGGTTCTGGATCTCTCATCTTCTCTCTGTCCTCTTTAATAAACTCAGTCAGATTTCAGCTCTTCCTGATGCTCTGATGCTCGTCTTCACTTGTAAACTGATGTGAATATTCCAGCATTTATTGCTGAATTACTGTGGGCGGAGCTTCACTGATGATGTAATTCTTGTGGGAGGAGCTTCATTGAAGAATGTATCTCAAGTGTTTCTGCTGTGATTTTATTTCTACTCTTCTGACATCTTTGACAGATCAAATTTGTTACTTTACATTGTTAAAATATACTGGAACAGAAACTGCTAAATACTTTACACTGAGCCTATAATGAGACACAGGAGACATTTTAAATCTATGTTAATATAGATAAATATGAGTAAAGTTTGACAATGGAAACAATAAATATTCCTTGTGCCGCTTTATTTTAAAAGGTTTATGATCTTTGTCTTCTTTGATCTAAGTTGGTTATTGAAATGAATGTATAGTTATCATAAAAGCAGACTATATTTAGATTCATATGGACTGCTGTAACCTGTAGTGGTTGATGAAGATGAGTGTCATTAGTGTTTGTGTTATTGTTGTGTTATTATTGATGTTTCATAGGCTACATGTCATATTGTAAGAAATAATATTATCTTTCAGTAGAGCATGTTTTATAGGCTTTTATCTTATATCCTGACTCTTATTGCAGTCTAAACATGATCGTGGACTTCAGGAGAAACCCCCCAGCTCTCCCCTCACTCACTATCATGAACAACTCTGTGAATGCAGTGGAGTCATTCAGGTTCCTGGGAACCACCATCTCTCAGGACCTGAAGTGGGACACTCACATCGACTCCATCGTGAAAAAGGCCCAGCAGAGAATGTACTTTCTTCGTCAACTGAAAAAGTTCAACCTGCCACAGGCGCACATGACACAGTTTTACTCTGCTGTTATTGAGTCGGTTCTGTGCTCTTCTATAACTGTATGGTTTGGGTCAGCCAGCAAATCAGATATAAGAAGACTGCAGCGGACTGATTTGTACTACTCCAGAGTGAAGAAACGGGCAGGTAACATCATCACAGACCCCTCTCACCCTGGACACGACCTGTTTGCGCTTCTCCCGTCAGGCAGACGCTACAGATCTCTGTGCACTAGAACATCTAGGCATAAAAACATTTTTTCCCCCATGCCATCTCCAGCCTAAACAACTAACACAGGAATTATTACCTGTGTTCTGTAATTCATGCCTGTAATTCATCCCCCATCTCTAATTATTTACTCTCTCTCTAGTACTATGCAAATATGTATGCATAATTTTCTATAAAGCTGTATATATAGATTAAATAAGGCACAAATCTGTACATAAATCTTCTGTTCCAGATTCATACACGTTATTATTATTATTATTGTTAAGGCTTATTTAAATGTTCTGTTCTCATGTCAGATATGTATGCATGTATGTACCAAGAGCTTCTTAAAAACCACAACAAATTCCTCGTGTGTTTGCGCACACTTGGCGAATAAAGCTGATTCTGATTATGATTATAATCAGTTTCTAAAAGCAAACACTCAGAATAAAGTGAGATGATCTGCTGATGATCCTGAATGTCTTGTTGAATGAGTGTTGATCGTCTGAGACTCATCAATATTAACAGCTGCTGAAAACACTCTTTATTTCATGTCAATAGTTGCTGTTTTCACCTCATTTATTATGCTGATGTCTTCAGATCTCCTGAAAATGATCATTTAAAGCTCATTTCATTGGTGTCAACAGACTGAGGGTTGTTTGTTACAAACATGTGCTTTTGTTTCTGACTTTATACTTTCAAATGTTTTTTTCTTCCTAGATATCTGCTGTTATTTTAATAAAGAAACAGAATAATATTAGAATTAGAAATAAAAATTCTCAAACGATTAATTCATTTAGAAACTGAGCAGGTGACTGTTTTTATTAATGGACTCAAGATGTGCTTTTATTTGTTTTTGGCAAAATGAGTGACATATTCGATAATGTCAGTTTGCACATCATTAAAACAACAATTAAGATATTATGGTATGATAACAATCACACAGCTTATATGTGAAGTAACTTCTAGGTCATACATCTTAACTTGATACACATTTGCAGATCAAACGTTCCAGTCTCCCGCAATTGTTTTTGTCATTGTGTTTTAATGGAATCGTTTGTGTTTTTATGGAATCGTTTGTGTTTTAATGAAATCGTTGTGTTTTAATGGAATCGTTTGTGTTTTAATGCAATCGTTGTGTTTTAATGGAAATCAATGGAATGAAACATGTAGTGTGACTGAACACTAATAATTACAAAGTTTTTAGTAAAATGAGTTAAACATTAATCTGATGTTAATGAGTTGGTGCCAAAATGATGGCAATGCTGCATAAATTTTAATGTTAATATTACATTAGATAATTGTGTCATTGATCAAATAAATGTAATAGTTCTCACGACAGAAACATGAGATTTGTGCCTGTAAAGTTTATAAATAATAACTACACTCTTAATAAAAATGGTTCTAAACAGAACCCTTTTTAGTGCTAAATAGAACCTTTTTTATTTTCCTGTAGTGTGCCGCTGGTGTCACGACGGTGTGACTTGATATTAAAATAGTTTGAGTAATTTATTTCTTTTGAGTTGTGGAAACAGGGACTACAAGGACTGAGCTATATTTGAGTCCTCCGTAATCCGACACTAAGGGCTTTTGTTCGTAGACAATTATTTGTTCTCTGTATCGTTTATTCGTTATCTGTAAACAATTATTCGTTATTCCTGAAGCAGTAGGTTGGGGATTGCCTTTTATTTTTGTGAACCTCGTTTTCTCCTGGTTTTTATAATTTTAAATTTCTAAAAACATTTTTTTTAAAGTATCAAAGGCCCCTGTTTTTTCTTTGCGATGCTGTAATAAAATATACAGGGGTCAGTTCTGATTTTATATTCACTTATAATATTTAGAACAAAAACACATTTCAAGATTGCACTTTTGTATTTTTGTTTCTTTATTACATACAGAACATCATACATTTTAAAAAAGTGCGTAGAAAGATTTAACAGATTCTTGTCTACAGTTATATACACAAATATTCACTCTGAGTTGGATCACGCAGTATGGTTTGAATATTTCCTTAAACTAGATACATTAAGCAAAATAAGCACAAACAGGGGCAGCAGCAGCCCCTGTAATGAGGACACAACATTCTGGTCTATTGATAATATGAAGGATTTATCAAAGTCCACTAAAGGAAGTAAAGCTTTTTGTTACTTTACTTTGAAATATCCTTCCTGATAATGTTTGAAGCTCATACGGGACATTCTGAAACGCTTAACGTGGCTTAACGTACCTAAACACCGACCAGGGAAACCCACATTTCTGTAAAACCTTACTTGTTATAAACACTAACTACTGTCAAAAGAATGAGCCCTTATTCCACAGATAAAGTGAATAAATCACGTTAAGCGTTTTCTCCCCCATAGAAGTCCATTACAAGGAAACAGCTTAACGTGGTTTAACATACCTTAACTACGACCGGGTAAAACCAAACTTATGTCAAATTTTACTTATAATAAACACTTGCTGCTGTTAAAAGAACGAGCTCTTATTCAGCGTATGAAGTGAATAATATCACGTTAAGCGTTTTCTCCCCCATAGAAGTCCATTACAAGGAAACAGCTTAACGTGGTTTAACGTACCTTAACAACAACCGGGTAAAACCAAACTTATGTCAAATTTTACTTATAATAAACACTAACTACTGTCAAAAGAACGAGCCCTTATTCCACAGACAAAGTGAATAAATCACATTAAGCGTGTTCTCCTCCATAGAAGTCCATTACAAGGAAACAGCTTAACGTGGTTTAACGTACCTTAACAACGACCGGGTAAAACCAAACTTATGTCAAATTTTACTGATAATAAACACTTGTTGCTGTTAAAAGAACGAGCTCTTATTCAGCGTATAAAGTGAATAATATCACGTTAAGTGTTCTCCCCCATACCGTGGCTTAATGTATGCTACCTTAACAACGACAGGGGAAAACCACATTTCTGTCATTTTAGTTGTAATATATCTGCGGTAAAAAGCTCAAAAGCCATCGTGCATTGCGTAAGTGTTAAAAAAGTGTCTTACTTTATATGTGACTACACCCAGTTATGCCCTGCCTGAAAATAAATTGATGAAATGAAGCTGAAAGATAAGTTGCTAACTCCTGGCTTCAGTGTGGGGCTCTTCAGGAGTTTTCACTTACCCTTACAAACATAATTTGTTTATAAACATTATTTCACTGTGTTGAGCACAAACTGTGCTACAATAATATGCAATCAACATGTATGTACGTGCTTGCATATTTTGATAAAATTATGTTTGGTTAATAAAAATATATTTTTTTAAGTCACTGAAATAAGGTCAGAAAATTCATACTAAACATAACAAGACTTTTGAGTATTGGATGTTGTAGACTAGAAAGTTTGCTACAAAAAGATGTGAAAACCATTCTGCTCACTTATTCACATAAAACAATATAGTGATTTAACATTTGTAAGACACTTTTTGTTGTGGAAAGGCCATGTGTGAGGGAGTGTCAATGGCCATAAATACTGATGTGCTTCACACCTGGGCATATAAAGATCCAACCCCCTAATGGACCTCTCAAGGTGGAGATGAGAGAGAATATTAGGAGATTTAAAAAAAACAGATGTTTTATTTGCAATTTATTTACAAAGTAAATAGTGCACACTATAATCAAAATATAAATAATGAGTGTCAGAGGCTTATTTTTTAGCTCGTTGTGGCACATCCTTGTGTCATTTTTGGAAACAGTTCCTCTGCAGCTGATGAACATCACATGTCTGGCATGTGTCCTTCACCATGCCATTTTAAAGCACACAGAACTGGCAATGCAGCCACAAACCAAAGAAAAAGTAAATGATCATTAGCATATTGTGCAGAGTACAATACCAGTAGCATAACTGCACACAGGCAAATAATAAAAAAATACTAACATTTAGCCTACTTAAAATAAATGGGTCATTCTTCATTTGTGGTGGCCCTCTATTTTACAACAGTTGAAATAAACTTTAAATATCAATAAATCATAAAATGTTTGCATGTTTATATTCTGTAGGGTAAACACAATTTGTGCACTATTAATAGATACATTTTTGTTTTGAAATGCATATTTAATTGAGTTTTAGAGATTGCATTTGTAACAAAATATGGATGATCCCTCTGTTACGGGGCGAACGAGACGTGAGACATGCGGATCCATATGCAAGGCTTTATTTTGAAACATGGTCAAAACACAGGCAGGGTCGGACAGTGGCAAACAGGTATAACACAGACAAGGCAGAGAGTAATCCTAGGGCAAGCGTGGGTCGACGATCGGCGAACAATATCTAATAGGGCAAGGCAGAGAGATAATCCAGGTACACAAGCAATAATCCAAACAAGGTGCAAACAGAGTCCAAAGGGCTAGGCTAAGGGTAAATCCAGGAAAACACGGGCAAGAATCAAAACACAGGAAAACACAAAAGGCAAGGCAAAACTATGACAATTATGTGGGCTCCGTAGAGTAGCTATCTCTTGGAGAGTGATAAACGCTAAACAATACTCGGCGATCACAGAGAGAAAGTCCAAGCCTTATAAAGAGTGTGCAAACCTTCCGCTTCCGGCGCTGCTGTGTTCAGTCGACGTTAAAGGATGGCTCCGCTCAATCTGTGCTTTTATATACTTTTTTACGTATTTTTACTTTCTCTTTTTACACGCATAACGTCTGCACTATTTATTTACGACAAAAGAACACTTTTGGACATTGGACACCGCTGCACTAACCTGCTTCAGGACACTTTATCCACGGATCCTTCTTCGGAACGCTGAGGTTAACAAAGGCCACCCGAATAATCCCAGGAGGCGTAAGAAACACCGCGGGCGACGCACTGGAATTCGTGACAGACTGAGAAACAGGGCTCACAGCCCTCCTCTCCCGAGTTTTTTGCTCGCAAATGTCCAATCCTTGGAAAATAAGATGGACGATCTTAGAGCCAGGACAAGTTTCCAACGGGACATTAGGGACTGTAACATCCTTTGTTTGTCTGAAACATGGCTCACTCCCTCGGTCCCGGACACCGCTGTAACACCGTCTGATAACTTTTCTGTTTTACGGATGGACAGAACAGCCGAGGCCGGAAAAATCAAGGGTGGTGGAGTGTGTTTCATGATTAACAAGAAATGGTGCGACCCCAGGAATATCTCCATTCTGTCGCGTTCCTGCTCGCCTCATCTGGAACATCTCTCCATTATCTGCCGCCCATTCTATTTACCCCGCGAGTTCTCCGCGGTCATCGCTACTGCCGTTTACATTCCACCTCAGGCAGACACGAGCTTGGCTTTGTCCAAACTCCACGAGGAGCTCAGCGGCTACATCAACAAACACCCTGACGCTGCCTCTATCGTCACAGGGGACTTTAACAAAGCCAACCTCAGGAAGGTCATGCCGACCTTCCATCAGCATGTATCCTGTCCAACTAGAGGACCGAATACACTGGATCATTGCTACACTCAGTTTAAGAATGCCTATAAAGCCCGTTCCCTGCCGGCTTTTGGTAAATCGGACCACGCGGCCATTTTCCTCACACCGGAATATAAACAAAGGATCGTTCAGGAATCCCCGGGGAAGAGGGAAGTGACGCGCTGGTCCTCCCACTCTGAAGCTATGCTACAGGCGTCTCTTGATGACGTCGACTGGGACATGTTCCGGGCGAGTTCAGCTGACGTCAGCGAGTTCACGGATGTAGCATTAAGCTTTGTTTACATGCTAACCGACCAAGCCACTGAAACGGTAACAATAAGGACATTCTCTAATCAGAAACCGTGGGTGGACAGAACAATCCGTGCTGCGGTTAACCAACGCACTGCCGCATACAACGCCGGTCTTTTGTCAGGAAACATGAGCGATTACAAAGCATCATGTTATGCTCTCCGACGGGCAGTTAGAGCTGCTAAACTCCGATACAGAGAGAGAATTGAGTCACATTTTCAGCTCAATGACTCTCGACACATGTGGCAGGGACTGAAGACCATCTGTTCCTCTGGAAATAACCCCTCCGCCGAGGTGAGTGCAGATCCATTGCTGGCCTTAGAGCTAAACACCTTCTACGGCCGCTTCGAATGCAACGGCGGCGCGACTCTGCCGATCAGCGCGTCAGGAAGCGGCAGACAGAGCAGCGATGTTGATCATGTTATCACCATGTCGGAGGACGAGGTTCGGAGAGAATTAAGGAGAGTAAACATCAGGAAAGCCGCCGGACCTGATGGGATTACTGGCCGCGTTCTAAGATCATGCGCCGATCAGCTTGCTGGTTTGTTTACTTCCATCTTTAATGAGTCCCTTGCTACCTCTGTGATTCCCACCTCATTTAAGAAATCTGTCATCATCCCTGTGCCTAAGAACAGTAAACCCTCTTGCCTGAATGACTATCGTCCAGTTGCCCTCACATCAACAGTCATGAAGGTTTTTTAGAGACTTTTAAAGAAACACATATGCTCCTCCATCCCTGCTACCTTGGACCCTCTTCAGTTTGCCTATCGCCCAAATAGGTCTACTGATGATGCCATCTCTCAGGTACTGCACTCTTCCCTCACTCACATTGACAGCAAAAATGGCAACTATGTCAGACTGCTATTCATTGACTATAGCTCAGCTTTCAATACTATAGTCCCCACCAAGCTAGCTGTCAAACTCTTAGACCTCGGCCTAAACACTACACTCTGTGACTGGATCCAAGACTTCCTCACCGGCAGACCACAAGTGGTGAAAATGGGCCAGTTCACCTCCAACTCCATCACCCTCAACGTAGGAGCCCCGCAGGGCTGCGTTCTGAGTCCCCTGCTCTACTCTCTCTACACACACGACTGTGTGTCCTCTCACAGCTCCACTTCTATTGTTAAATTTGCTGATGATACTGTGGTTCTGGGCCTCATTTCCAACAATGATGAGACCGCATACTTGGGTGAGGTAGAGAGACTAACATCATGGTGCCAGGACAACTGTCTCTCTCTGAACGTGAGCAAAACTAAATAGTAGTAGCCCTTTATTGTCACTAGTCACAAGTACCAGCGAAATTAGCCATCAACCTGTCCATACACAACATACATATATGACAATGGGGTAGACAGGACAGGAAGACAGGGAATTTAAGAAAAATACAGCAAACAAGAGGAATGTAAGGAGAAAAAAATAACCCCCAGACTATGCTCCTTGGGGAGTACAGTGTGAGAACAGGAAAAACACCTCAGCAACAAAAGCACATAATACACCATAGACACACGACTTTGCAACAGGGGAAGTAATCCAGCTCTGGCAATCAGCCATCCAGACATGCAGCCATTTCCCGGCGCTAGTCACAGACCCGCTTGTCAGGCTGGCGGTTCAAAGCGACGGAGGGGAGGGATCGGGGGTGGGGAGGTGAATGTGTTTGTATCTGTAATAGTTTCTGTGTGTATGTGTGTGTATGTGTAATCAGCAGCTGTCTTTAGAATTGGGGATGGAACGCAAGAGCGTCACACTGCAGTGCTCTTTCCAGGGTTGATTTTCCAGCAGCGGCCTTGGCCGAGGCCAGTACTGGTTCGGGGGAGCCGAAAAGATAAAGATAAAGAGCTGATTGTAGACTTCAGGAAGAGACAGCAGCGGCCCTACACTCCTCTTATGATCAGCGGGACCCCTGTGGAGAGGGTGAGCAGCTTCAAGTACCTCGGTGTAAACATCTCCGAGGACCTGACTTGGACTGCACACATTCAAACACAGGTCAAGAAAGCCAGGCAAAGACTGTACCATCTGCGACAGCTGAGGAAATTCAGGGTCTCACCAGCAATCCTGAAAACTTTCTATTCAGGGGCCATAGAAAGTGTATTGACTCAGTGCATCTCAGTGTGGTACAGTAACGCCACAAATCAGGACTGCAAAGCTCTGCAGAGAGTTGTGCGCTTAGCTGAGCGCATCTCAGGGTCTGCCCTCCCCTCTCTGCAGGACATCTACCTCAAACGCTGCAAAAGCAGAGCTGCAAAAATAATCAAGGACTCAAATCACCCCGGGAACCGTCTTTTCACTCTGCTGCCATCTGGCAAGCGCTTCAGGAGCATGATGGCAAAAACTGAGAGACTGAGGAGGAGCTTCTTCCCTCAGGCCATCAGGCTCCTAAACTCAGCCTCAGCCTCATAACATCTACAGGACTCAATTTAATAAACTGTAAAAAACACCCATCATTCTCCATCATCCGCATTGCTGCTATGTGTACATACCCGGTACAACCTGTTTGCACATTCCCCTTGCACATCCCTGTTTATATTAATATTTATTAAATCCACAGTAGACTGTATTACACATTTTAGTTCATTGCACATTTTACTCCTTATTTTATTTTATTTTATTTTTTACTTATTTTTTTATCTTATTCCTACCTATATTTATATATACTTTCCTGTGTTATGTTTCATCTTCTATTTTAGTTTTTTTGCACTGTCCATTGAGCGGACCCGTCCTGACCTTCATTTCACTACTGATTATACCCTGTATGATTGTGTATGTGACAAATAAACAAGAACCTTGAACCAAATGGAAATCAGCTGTGTGTGATCAGTGCAATCAGTTGTGTGTGCGTCGTCAGTGCAATGGATGATGGGAAATGTAGTCTTTGGGTGATATGTAACTGTCTGTGTGGTGTGAAAGTCAATGTGATGGATGAGTGACCTCTGGTGGTGACCCAGGGCGGAGCCGGACGGAACTGGAGCCCACAGCAGGGACTGGGACCTAAGGAACACAGAGACACACGAGACAGACAGAGCATTCATGGCAGAAAACACTAAAAAGTCATCAATAAATTCTGGGCTCATGATAGGCGGGTTTAAGGGTTCATAACCGGCCTCTGTAGCTGTGACAAGACAGGACGAGAGTTCAGGGACAGCCCTAACGGCCGGCCCAGAGCGAAGCAAGGGTTCGCTGACGGCCTCCATAGCCATAGCTGATAAGTGGATAGCACTGACACCTCTGGAGGTTCTGCTGACGTGGTCAGCTGTGAGATGGGTTGATTCATGACGATCAACTGTGGCTTGGCTTGGCTCACGAAGATCAACTGTAGCTTGGCTTGACTCACGAAGATCAACTGCGGCTTGGATTGACTTGCGAAGATCAACTGTGGCTTGGCTTGGCTCGTTAACATCAGCTGTGACTTGCCTTGGCCTCTTAACATCAGCTGTGCCTTGGCTTGACTCACGACGATCAACTGTGACTTGGCTTGACTCACGACGATCAACTGTGACTTGGCTTGACTCACGAAGATCGACTGTGACTTGGCTTAGCTCATGAAGATCAATGGTGACTTTGCTTGACTCATGAAGATCAACTGTGTTTTGACTTGACTCATGACTGGCAGCAATTACATGAAGGGGTGTTGTTGTGGCTGCCATCTTGTGAACGGGCTCCGCTGTCGCCGCCATTTTGGGAGCGTGCTCTGTGATCACACAATTGAGTGCGGTGTCGCGTTCCTCCGCGACACCCACAGTGAACGCTGAACCAACAGTCAATAAAGCATAATCCATAAAATCACTTAGAGACGAACTGGGACCTTCAAGGGTTAATCGTGATTTGAGCGGCTGGTTAATGCCCTCACAAAAAAAATCTATGAGCACACAGTCTGGCAGATCAGAGTAATAAGCAACGTTCAAATACTCTTGAATATAGTCCTCGAGCGAACGTGTGCCCTGTTTGAGGGCTAATAACAATCTTGCAATATCCATACCTGGCCATTGTCCACTTGAAAAGCCGCTGGATCCTTGTGTGGCCGAGTACCCGCCATACCTTAGAGAGGTATCATGGAATGTAATTGCAACAATATAACATTTTTAACACAAATAAAGTGGTTATATTGTGAATATAGATTTTATTTAAGATACAATTTTATTAAATTGTTTTAAAACAAATTAATTTGTTATATTTAAGAAAAAAGTTGTGTCCCCCAAATTCATGTCTGTGGTGTTACAACAATGGATGTCGCCCCTTTAAGAGAAGGGGGAATTCTATTTGGACTACTTCCTGTGTGTAAAGGTCACTGAAGGTGCTGCTTGATCTGAGGGGTGCATGCTTTCTTATTCATTTTCTTAAAGTTAGCTAAACTTCTGATAATTTCACGTGTCGTGCATACTATCCACCCTATCTGCCCTAAATAGTATTGAAAATTACTACTATCACAGAATTTAGGATGGATAGTATGCACATTGGGAGGCAGGCCCTGTCTGTGGTGTTACTGTCTTTTCTGGTAACACCACAGAGCCTATAGTAACTTGCGATATAAAGTCTGGTGTTATATATTACGTCTGTGGTGTTACTTCAAAATGACAGACATAAGTGTCACCAGTGTTTGATTGAAATTATTTAAAAATCAAAATGTTCTTAAGCTTTCATTTTAATGGATATAGCATATTAAACTAATTTTAAATGCATAGCAATATATTTTATTAGAAAAAAACAAACAAGCATTTTTACAAATTGAAGAATGACCCAAATACAACAATGGTATTTGTAGTAAAACTGTGCTCAGACTGTCCCAAAACCGTGGTCATTGCATGTTTGCTATAGTAAAACCATGCAAAATGTTGAAAGGAAAGGGAAGAAATAAACAATATACTCACTCATCAGAAACGATGTCCTCCTCTGGATGAAGTCGCTCTTCACAACGTTCATTTTCAGGAGGATCACAATCTTTATTTCAAAGTGAAAGTGTGTATAGGAAAGTTTGTTTTTCTCTGTATAGGACCGTCTGCTGATCGACCGCACGTATGCCACATGTTATGATCCAAATGCGCAGACAAATCAATAAACTTGACCATGAACGCTTTGTTATTTGGGGGCGTTAAGCTGTTTCCTTATAAAAGACTTATATGGGGGAGAACGCTTAACGTGATATTACTTTATACGCTGAATAAGAGCTCGTTCTTTTGACAGAAGTTAGTGTTTATTACAAGTAAGGTTTGACAAAAATGTGGGTTTTAATTTAAAAGCCTTTTCTGGATTGTAAAATATGGTTTTGGTAATTGAAATGTAAACTAGCAATTACATTTGACTTTCTCTGTCAAGATTATTTATTTTTATTTATAGTGTTGTTTTAACATGTTTCTCTATTTTCCATGTTTATGATATTATGGAAGGACTAAAGATCAGCACATAATTCTTGTGGATGGACCTCAGCAAGTCCTTCTGCAGTTAAAGTGCTATGCAGACATAATGGGAACGACTGTCACATTGTAGAGCCTGGACAAATTGTAAGTAAATTTTATTTACTTTATAAGTGCACATATTTATTGGAGTCTGTGACTGTTAATATTGTAAGGCATATTTTAACGCATCCCTTTGTTTCTATTAAAGCACAGGTTCTCAAGAGGAATTCATCAGGGACATGTCTGTTGGCATTATAGTTGTGGGTGACCAAAATGAGCACTATCAATCTAACACGTAAGTTTTCAATATAGTACACAGCACTTACTGTATGTCATGATACACAATGTCACAATACTAAAATAAAGCCAAACTAGTGTTAAAGGGATAGTTCACCCTTAAATGAAAATTTACATATATGTATGAGGCGCCATGTAGGATTTAAATCAAACTTCGCTTATACATAATACACGTGCATATACACCTATAAATTACTCGCATATACATGTATACTATTGGATGTTCAAAATACATATATGAAATACACGTGCACACTAATATGAAATCCATACCAATACATATTATGTTAGTAATGAATGCATATACACTTGTGAATAACTTGCGTATACATATAAACTTGACGCATGCATACACCTATACATACTCGCACATACATATACACTTCCATGCAGACACACCTATACATACTCACATATACATATAAACTTCCATGCATACACACCTACATACCTATACATATAAACTCGATCATGCATATACACCTATAAACACTCGCACATACATACAAACTCGCTGCAAGCAGACACACCTATACATACTCACATATACATATAAACTTCCATGCATACACACCTATACATACTCGCATATACATATAAACTTGATGCGCGCATACACATCCATAAAACACTCGCGCATATACAAAATGACGCATGCTTTAGTTGCGTACATACATTTATGCAAGTGATTTCATATGTGGATGTGCGTGAACTTTTCAGTGTAAACGGAAGGCATTTCAGTGTAAACGGAAGGCATTTCAGTGTAAAAGGAAGGCAGTTCAGTGTAAAAGGAAGTCTTTAAGGGATGTCTTCCTCATGCAGCTCGACATGAATTTCAGAGTGACCTTAATAGCTGTGACGTTTATTAGTGTTTTATTTGCTTGTGCAAGGTGCAATGAAGACGATATATTCGATTTCTTTAATAGCGTATTACAGTGCCTAACGCGGATACAGCAAGAGCCGAGAGAGACACTTTATCGAGATTTAGATAACCATGCCAGAACAATTAACAGTATTTTGTCCGTGGTTCGTTATGATCAAAATGCCGAAACCAGAGAATGCATAGTTATTCTCGAGACGCTGTACCGCACACTGCGCCAAATCACACATCCGCTTGATATTGGAAGACCTGCTGGAGCTGGACTAAGAGCAGTCCCACCACCTACATGTAACACAGGCCACAGAGGTCGTCCGCGCTATGACATTTCGTATGAGCAACTGTGCCATTGTCTGCGGCTTGGGTTTAACTGGCAGGGAATCGCATCCTTATTAGGAATAGACCGCCGCACTTTGTTCCAGCACAGGCAGCGTCTTGGAATCAGACCGTTGGAGTTTGCAGAACTGACTAACTATGAGTTGAACACACTTGTCAGACAGATTTTGCAAAGAACCCCAAATGCAGGCGAGACCTACATTCTGGGCAGTCTCCGGTCTCGCTCCATCCGCATCCAGCGTTGGAGGGTGAGACAAAGTTTACACGAGATAGATCCTATTGGAAGGTCACTCAGGCGCCGACGTGCTGTCAGAAGAATAATTTATTCTGTGCAAACTCCTAACCAACTCTGGTATGTACAACAGTTATTTGACAACGTCATTAAAATATACCTTAAAATGAACTAATGTTAATGAATTAAGTATGGTATTTATGTTGTACAATGAATCATCTCGCAAAAATCATGTAAGCAACACTTACTAAACGATGGTTAACTTTATAAGGGGCTATTCCACATGACATTATAAAACAATTAGAACATTACAATTAAACACAATAAATATAAGCTTCTAATGAATTCTCTCTCTTAACAGGCATATAGACGGAAACCATAAACTGGTTAGATGGAGGCTGGTTTTCCACGGGTGTGTTGATGGATATAGCCGCACCATTATTTATCTTGACTGTCTGAACAATAATAGAGCATTAAGTGTTCTGTCTTTGTTCCAAGAAGGGGTTCAAAACTTTGGACTGCCATCAAGGGTTAGATGTGACCATGGCATGGAAAACATTGAGGTTGCACGTTACATGTTAAATAGAAGAGGACTAAATAGAGGAAGTGTCATTACGGGCCGCAGCGTGCATAATCAACGGATCGAACGTTTATGGGCAGAGCTGAACAGAGTTGTTTCATATTATTATTCGGACTTGTTTACTTTCATGGAGGACCAAGGTATACTAGACTCTCTGTGTGAGCTTCATGTATTTTGTTTGCATTTTATTTTCTTACCTCGGATCCAGAGGGCAGTTAGGGAATTTAGGGACATGTGGAATAACCATGGACTGTCAACTGAAAGAGGACAAACCCCTCTGCAGTTATGGCACAGGGGTATTGTTAGTCATATTGGAATCAATAACACAGCTATATATGGTGTGTTAGAGAGTGATGAACATTTTAACATCAATGAAAACAGACCACCTCCTGAACTACAGAGCAGGAATAATATAGTAGTTCCTGAAAACATTTACCGCCCAAATGACACTACCATGGAAAATATTCTGGAAGCATTTAACCCATTACAAAACGAAGGAAATCATGGAATTGATCTATTTTTGGCACTTGTACAATTATTGGAAAGACAACAGGCTAGAACACAGTAAATGTGCTTTATTGTGATTGTTCTGAATTAGAACTCAAACAAGTGTTGACAAATGTTGCATTAAGGCAATGCTTGTAAAAACTGCAATGGTTGAAAACTGTTAAATTCTATAGTTAAGGTGTAAACAAGTACTGCTAAGTTCGATTCCAACATTACTGAAAATTATTTAATAAAGTTTTGTCAGACTAAAACAAATGCCTCAATAAGAACACTTTGGCACATCTTAACACATCTTGGCATTTAAAAGCGTCTCTTACTCCTTGCCAAATCCCTGGGTATTATTAATGGCAAATTCCATGTCGCTTTTAAAAGCACCATATGTGCTATATAATGGCAGGCGAAGGCAGTTGATGCATGTATTTGCAACTGGAAATCTTTGTGGAGTTTCTGTGTCATGGTGAAAGGCAATAGAAGGCTGAGGATGAAATCCAATTGGTGGGACCTGATCGGATCCTGTAGCAAATCCTAAGATTGCTCCAAGCCTTTGTGACCCCTCCTCTGAGTAAATAGAAAAAATGCAAAATATCAACAACTATACAGTGTATTCGGGTGGGAAAAAACAAAAAAACAAAAAAAAAACTACAAAACTGTTGCAGTGCTATGACACAGAGACCCATTATAAAATCTGCAAAATGTTCAAATTTAAAATAGGCGGATCATAAAAATTGTATTTTATTTTCTATTTAGTAGTACTGCCCTGACCAAGCTATTTCACATAACAGATGTTTACATATAATTTACAGCACACAATAATAGCCAAATTTACAAAAACATCCCAGACAGTTAAGATACACTCGTTTCTTAATACTGTATGATGTTACCTGGACAATCAACGCTTTATGTTTGTGATAGTTATTCATGACTCTCATGTTTGTCATTGACCTGGCTCTTAATGCATTGTATTGTGTTGCGTTCCTGTTAATATTTGCATCACTTAATATTTGAAACTTTAGTAACTGATGTGCATCTCTCAACTATCCATAGTGTGAAAAGATAAATCTCTACATCATACATAAGTCACTGCTGGAACATGCTCACAAATGCAGATAATGTTGGAAAAGCAGAGAAATTGAAGGATTTTTTAAAGTGCTGTGGACAGTTTAATGGATAATAAAACAAGACACTCATGAACAGCTATGAGCGTTGTATATTGTATCAATGGAGTTAGCAGACCACCAGCAGAAATAGTGTCACATACAACAATATGCGTTTAAAATCACATGACACTAAAAAGCTTCATACTGAGATCTGTCTTTATATTGCAGAACAAATGATAATTTACTGCTTCAAATCAATGAATTGATTTAAATTATGATGCTGGAAAAAAAAATGTTGTTTCAACTTAAAATAATTTGTTACCCTGCTGGCTTTATTTTTATTTTTATTTTTTTAAGTAAACTTAAAATTTTAAGTCAGCGGAGTAACAAATTATTTTAAGTTGACTCAATTTTTTTTTTACAGTGTGCACTTCAAATATATTTGAATGAAATGTTGTAAGCAAGCCAAGAAATGTTCCAGTTCCACTAATTATTGTCTGTAACTTATTAAAAGTGAAATGTGCTTATTAAAAAGATTACCTTCCACATCCTGCAGATAGTCCCTCCAGAAAGCAATTACTCTGTTCTCATTTGCTCGTTTGTTGCTCCCATTCTCTGACCACTGTATTTCAAATAGGTCATCCATTATGTCTGCTGTCAGCTGATTTGGCTGGTGACAAAACACGGATCTAAAAGCTTCTGGGTGTTGTTGGACTTTTGCAAGGACGCCAAGAGTTTTTAGTCCATCCCTGAACCTATATTAAGAGAATTTAGTATGATTCACAATTAAAGAGAGATTTGAAATAACAACACAGCATTAATTAATTTGATTAAGATAATAATTAAATAATTGTATTGCATTTTATAATTGTATTTTATTTTATTTTAAATACATTTGTTTGATTCAAAATATTCATCCAATGCACTGTGTATATTTCTGCGGTCCTAACAAACCTTTCAAATGGTCCACGAACACGATTCACCACCTGAAACATCAGTAAGTCTTCAACCAGCCTGTCCCTGTCGGCAATGCTTCTTAATGGCCTAAGACAACCTGCGTTGGCAAGGTAGTCCATAATGGGCTCAGTTGAGTGTTGTAGCTCTTCAAGAGTTGTGGCTTCAGAAACCTGTATGTGAGCAAATGGAATGCGAATTTCAAATTTAAGTTAGAAATATTTCAGAGAAAGTTTTCTATAAACAATATTGTTATACTAAGCTATGGCTTTTATAAATGGAACACATTTTTGAGTACATCTGAGAAAGCATGATAGTACATAAGTAAATAAAACGTTTATACTGCAGTTGTAAGCAAACCTTTTTGATTTTATTATAAAGCTCACAGTCAGCTACATCGTCCAAGACAGGTATGCACATGTCTGGCCCCTGAACTAAACTGTCAAATAGGGTCTTAGAGAAACAACCCGGTGCAGGTCCTCCATGTACAAGGCTGACCGCAACTGCTCTCCCTGCTATGAAATACCTGTCCTCCCTGATGGCTGACATGAAATTAGAGAACACGTCAATACAACTGCCTTAAAACATACTTAAAATCACAATTATGCAATGTAGAATAAAAGTTCTCAAATCTGTACAACAAACAGCACAAATATAATGTTTACCTTGGGAATCAAGAGCCAAGTTGAGACTGTCCTCTTTTCCCTCAAACATCGATGACTGCATTAGTGCCACCAGGAGTAGCCGTAAAAATTCTCGCCTTGGTCCACCCAGATCAATAGCCTCTTCATACTTTCCTTTATCATCAGAAAACCTGATCACCATTATGTTATTTGGATTGTATGAGAGTCTTGTAAATCCCCGTACAGCACCATCCAGCACAGATGCACGGTTAATATTAAACTTGCAGGTTTGATTGGAGTTTATTTTTGTTGCAAGTTCTTCCAATATTTGCTTGATGGGGATTTCCACTGCAGGGGGGATTCTGAAGAAGAACAGGTTTTATTATTTAAATGTCATTATAATTTAAAAATATCAAATAATATAAATATAAACATATGTCATATGTTTGTCATGTCTTCAGTGAGTTGTCATGTTTTTCTATAGACTGGTAAAACTATTTGTAGTTAAAAAGGTTGTTTTTTTAATCCAATTCTACAATTATATAAATGTTGTAGTGTTGGAAGAGAACAACACATTGTTAAGTGAAGTTACAAAGACTGAATCCTCTGTTTAGTAACAATGCAACTACCAGAATGAATCAGTAAACAAGGTGTAACCAACATTCATGGTAAGCAGTATCAAAAAATTCAAATAAATGAGAATCCTAATCACAACTGAACTGAAATATCAATAATAAAGAAAAAAAAATTAAAGGAAATGGTGTATTTTGTAGTGTAATGGTTTGTTACATGTCCACAATTTTGAAAATTAGAATTAGACTGAATAACTGAATAATACTCACGTCTGGTCCTCAATGCTTGCCATTATGGCACAGCAAAGATCTTCATCCTCTTCCTCATCTTCAGACGCTGCCCGAATAAGGGAAAGGTAGGTATCATAATCACCCTCCCAGGAAGCAGATCTGAAGGACTGATCATTGTGCCAACAATGGGCAGGTGAGTTATGTCTTGTGCAAGTGTGGCCACTGGCGGAGGACTGCGCACTGATGGAATTGGCAGAGAATTGAGCTCTTGTGGGGGACTGAACTCTGGCGGAGGACTGCGCACCGATGGAACTGGTGGAGAATTGAGCTCTTGTGGGGGACTGAACTCTGTTGGAGGACTGCGCACCGATGGAACTGGTGGAGAACTGAGCTCTTGTGGGGGACTGAACTCTGGCGGAGGACTGCACACTGATGGAACTGGTGGAGAATTGAGCTCTTGTGGGGGACTGAACTCTGGCGGAGGACTGCGCACCGATGGAACTGGTGGAGAATTGAGCTCTTGTGGGGGACTGAACTCTGGCGGAGGACTGCGCACCGATGGAACTGGTGGAGAATTGAGCTCTTGTGGGGGACTGAACTCTGGCGGAGGACTGCGCACCGATGGAACTGGTGGAGAATTGAGCTCTTGTGGGACTGAACTCTGGAGGAGGACTGCGCACCGATGGAACTGGTGGAGAATTGAGCTCTTGTGGGGGACTGAACTCTGTTGGAGGACTGCGCACCGATGGAACTGGTGGAGAACTGAGCTCATGTGGGGGACTGAACTCTGACGGAGGACTGCACACTGATGGAACTGGTGGAGAATTGAGCTCTTGTGGGGGACTGAACTCTGGCGGAAGACTGCGCACCGATGGAACTGGCGGAGGACTGAAAAGTAATGCTGTGAACTGAAAACTAAGAAGAAATGAAGGAATGTACATTAGACAAAAGACTAAATGTGCAAGAACTTAATTGAACCAAGTCAAAGAAGTCACTAACCGAGTTTTCTGTGGAAGACTGGTCATTCAAATCAATGGTCATGTTCTCTCCAGAAACAGAACCTGATGACTTGTAGACCCTTTCGCCAGGCATGTCAACCTCAAAGCAGCTGTCATCAGAGCTGTCCATTTCAGCCTTGGAAAATAATACAGCACAGATGAGATTTCTTGTTAAACAATGTATTTTGCATAGTTTGTATTATTGTTGCCACTTCACGAGAGTTTTCAACAGTGACTGCAAATGTGAAAATGAATTAAAAAAACAAAGCTAAAATTAAATTATGAAGTATAAAACAAGTTAACATTGCATACATTTAGACACTACAGTTGTGCTCATAAGTTTACATACCCCTTGCAGAATGTGCAAAATGTTAATTATTAAAATTAAATAAGAGGGATCGTGAACATTGCATGTTATTTTTTATTTAGTACTGTCCTAAATAAACTATTTCACATAACAGATATTTACATATACTCCACAAGACAAAATAATAACTGCATTTATAAAAATGACCCCATTCAAATGTTTACATTCTATGTGTCATTTCCTGGATGAACCATGACTGTTTTTATATTTTGTGATAGTTGTTCATAAGTCCCTTGTTGGTCCCGAGCAGCTCAACTGCCTGCTATTCTTCAGAAAAATCCTTATTTTGTCTTCTGGGAAACATAAAAGTACAATTTACCCTGATCGTCCAATTTAAAAAGTTTACACCCCCTCCCCCCATCTCTTAATGCATTGTGTTGCCTTCTTGAGCATCAGTAAATGTTTTCACCTTTTGTAATAGTTATGTATGAGTCACTCAGTTGTCCTCAGTGTTAAAATATGGATCTCAAAATCATACAGTCACTGTTGGAAAGTGTTCAAATATGCAGAAGATGTTGGAAAACCAAAGAATGTTCAGGAGCTGTGGGATTTTTCAGAAGAACAGCAGGCAGTTGAACTGCTCAGAACCAACAAGGGACTCATGAACAGCTATCACAAAATCGTGGATTATCCAGGAAATGATACACAGGAGTATGTAAACTTTTGAATAGGGTCATTTTTATAAATTCAGTTATTATTTTGTCTTGTGGAATATATAGAGAGTTGAGAACCAGAAGGGCGTAAGTGACATTTTTGGTGAAATGGAGATATATACATCAATTGAAAGCTCTTAATGAGCTCTTTCTACTGGCAAAAGTACTGTCATCCATGAGTATACAAATTTATATTATAAACAAATGAAATCAGTACACAAAGTCAGATCAAACTAAGGTAAAATTTTTGTTTTGGCTCTCCTGTAAAGTTGGTGAAATGTTCCTTACGCCCTTCTGGTTCTCACCCCTAAACATCTGTTACGTGAAATAGCTTATTCAGGACAGTACGATATAAAAAAATAACATGCAATTTTCATGATCCCTATTATTTTGTTTCAATTATTAACATTTTGCACATTCTGCAAGGGGTATGTAAACTTATGAGCACAACTGTATATGGCCTAAAATAAACCTAAACCCTATAAGGAAGCCTATATGGGAAAGAAAAATTATAATTAAAATTCATAAAAAAATACACCAGTCTTACCAAGAGTAGTGGTCCAGAGGGTCTTACGTATAAGGCCTTCAACTTGAACACCTTTAAAATCAAGCTGCCATCCAGTTCCTGACCTTCGCTTAACTTAGGTGTAATGAGCTTGTTGCCACATCCCATAAGTATTTCCAAACTGCACACAATGAAAACCAGTGGTACTAATACACCATCAAATAATACAGTAAAACATTTACAATAACATCTAAAAAAAAAAAAAATTAAACCATATTTACCTTACATCAAGTGGCACTTTTTCTTTGAAGCCTTCTTTGATTTTTCTTAAAACCGTTGTACTGTCCCATGCTTTGTCAAATTCAAACGCATTTAATATGTGTCCAATCTCATGCAAGTGCTGTTTTTTCTTTTGCTTTACAACAGCATTATCGTCAGGGGAGGTCAACAGTATAACATCCTTATTAAAAGTCCGATGGTATTGTGTCCTGGGCCTGTAAAAACAAACATTTTAAAAAAAGCAAACTTCAACAGCATTTATCACAAATTACTTGACACCATTAGTTAAAGCTGAAGTCCATAACTTTTTTTGGTTAAAAATGATCCGAAATCAATATTTGAGCAAGCACATAACCAGCCAGTGTTCAAAACTATCGTCTTACTTTAGCCCGATTCAATATTAGTTTATAATAATGTTTTCTAATTTGAGTGGTATGGGTAGGTTTTCGTGGGAAATTCAAGCATGGCACAGCGTCATTACGTCATTGTCACCTTTATTTATAAGCGCTTTTAACAAAACAGATTGTGTCAAAGCACTTACCAGTGTCAAATTGGAAGAGAGAGTGTCAGTAATGTATATTAAACACTCAATTTTCAGTTAAGGGCATTTCATTATTGAATTTGGAGATGTCATTGTCTAGCTAAGTTTAGTTTAAATAGTATCTGTGAAATCAAATTGACGATAATCGCTAGAAATTAAGTGTCCCCAACTGAGCAAGCCAGAGGCGACAGCGGCAAGGAACCAAAACTCCCTCTGTGACAGAATATTTTTATATTGTTGCAATTTCTAACAATAATAGTATTATGTAGTTAGGCATTTCATTATATTTACGTCACATCTGTAAACATAAAGAAGTTGTCCCGGCTAGTAGGCTATCGCATGTGAGGATCCTGCAGGTGGAGGATCATTTATAGCCTTTTCTCACAGCAGCTAGAATAATTAAATGTATCATTTTGATGGCGGATTGTAATCCAGAAAGGATTATGTGTTTATGAAACACATGTGAATGAAATTAAATTGTATTCCAGTTTTAAATGTGCTTCTGAATACTTGAGTAAAGTTGGTTTTATATTTACACATTCACATATTTCCGCGTTCAATAGCTTTCTAATTATATGTGCAATAAAGTTATTTTTTGCAAATTCTAATCAGCGACATCATTGTCAACCTACTACATTTTTTTCCACAATCGATCAAATTGGGCAAGTATTGTTTTAATGTCATATTTACTTGTGAATGTCCGCTGAATGTCCAATATAGTGTGATTAACAGAGTCATTGAATGCAGGAGTCCGAATGTGCCAATATAAAACCAACTTTACCCAAGTCTTCTGATTACAGATAGCCTGGGATTACACAAGATTTGTATTTTAAAGAAAACCAGTTCGAAGCATAGTTTGCTTTTTGGTTTAAAATAATTTTGAAATTAGAATGGTATGACAATTAGAGATTAGACTGTACAGAAATTGATACCTACACGCTAATACACACTATACTCATAGTCCCGCAATGCTGATGTTGTTAACATTAATAATCTGAGAATAAAGTATAACACACGTGTAATTTGCATAGCGTTTGGAAGCTATGTCATGCTATGCCCCCAACCCATTCCCTGGCCATAGTGCCAGAGCGGATTTTTTTTTTCTTACCTTTTTCTAGATCGAGACTGCCAATTCCCATACTGCTGGCGAGTGTGATATCGTGGTCCGTGAACTTCGCCGGCAGATGATGTTGGCCTGTTATTGATGCTATGTACACCAGGCGTCGATGGCCGAAACAAAGTGAGCAATTCAGATTCTGTTTCTGACTGCAGTTGAGCAGAAGGCGACACATTCGATTCAGCTGAATTAGCATAATAGTTGTTGAAGCAAGCACATTTCGCAAAATGCTAATTGCTTCAGTTGTAGCACGATCCCGGTCCATGATTGCAAATGCGGCAAATAGGCAGGTTACTTCCGTTTACGCTCAAACGACTTCCTTTTACACTGAAATGCCTTCCGTTTACACTGAAATGCACATCCACATATGAAATCACTTGCATAAATGTATG
This sequence comes from Schizothorax lantsangensis, assembly GCA_027422415.1. Classification (NCBI taxonomy): domain Eukaryota; kingdom Metazoa; phylum Chordata; class Actinopteri; order Cypriniformes; family Cyprinidae; genus Schizothorax; species Schizothorax lantsangensis. The sequence continues at coordinate 51,901,515 of CM049839.1, read as the reverse complement.
TACGCAACTGAAAGCATGCGTCATTTTGTATATGCGCAAGTGTTTTATGGATATGTATGCGCGCATCGAGTTTATATGTATATGCGAGTATGTATAGGTGTGTATGCATGGAAGTTTATATGTATATGTGAGTATGTATAGATGTGTCTGCGTGCAGCGAGTTTGTATGTATGTGCGAGTGTTTATAGGTGTATATGCATGATCGAGTTTATATGTATATGCGAGTATGTATAGGTGTATATGCATGGAAGTTTATATGTATATGTGAGTATGTATAGATGTGTCTGCGTGCAGCGAGTTTGTATGTATGTGCGAGTGTTTATAGGTGTATATGCATGTGCGAGTATGTATAGGTGTATGCATGCGTCAAGTTTATATGTATACGCAAGTTATTCACAAGTGTATATGCATTCATTACTAACATAATATGTATTGGTATGGATTTCATATTAATGTGCACGTGTATTTCATATATGTATTTTGAACATCCAATAGTATACATGTATATGCGAGTAATTTATAGGTGTATATGCACGTGTATTATGTATGTATTGATAAGCGAAGTTTGATTTAAATCCTACATGGCGCCTCATATATATGCACTTACACTTACATATATGACGTTTCAATTGCATTTTCATTAAATACCTCGCGATGAATATAGTTTAAGTCATTGTGGATTTGAAAATGCATTCCGAGCCAAGCACGCCCCCTAGCTGTCAATCATTACATCAAGGCGGGGCTCAGCAACAGGACGCACGATAGGTCAATATTCACCATTAACTAAACGCTTTTCATCTGCTTCAACATCTCTCACCGTTTACGCTCGGATTGATGCACATAAGCAAACACATGGTGCTATTCTACACTTATTTACTACCTTACCTTATATTTTATTACTAAAAATATAAGCTTTAGATGATTGGATCCATTCTGAGGGAATTGAGCTGTTCTGGGAGAATCAGGCTGGTGTTAAACTGAAGATATCAGACTCCAGATATCAGATATTATTCTCATCAGATCACTGTATCATCACTCTGACTACAACACTCCTGAATGAAGATCACAACAGAGCGTGGAGATGCAATGTTACTCACAGAGATCAAGTCAAGAGCTCAGTCACATATACTGTCAAGAGTTCAGGTCAGAAAACAATCTCATCAATCAGTTACTGAAGAGTGTCTGTTAGATCTGCAAATATAATTGTAATGAATTATTTATTCTGTTGTCAGTTTAAGTGATGATCACTGTGGTGCATCGGTTAGAATGCATGAGGCTTGGTTTCATCAACAGTTTCTTTATTCCACACTTGCAACAGGTGGATAGAGATGTGGTTCTACAGAAAGAAATAACAATAACAATAACTATTCTTAGTCTACTTACATCAATCATCCATCATTAAATACAGTACTGTATAATTAAATATGGCACGTTCAGTTAAATAGTTATTAAACTTGGTCTATAATAGACAATTGTATTTATACATTGAGAGCAATTTGCTTTAAAGGATGAAACTGTCGGCAAACTATATATTAAGGCCATAAACTGCATACACGTCGCATTAAATATAAATAATAACAGTAAGTAACAGAAACAATCGTCTGTAAAGCCTAATGTAATATAAATCGTTGATATTTAACAATATTCACAATGCAAGATGCAATATTAGTTATAATAATGGCATCGAATATCAAACTAACGGTAAATAAAATGTGCTGAGTCATCCAGTCATTTAACAGAGAATCCCAGAACAGTAACGTAGTAACAGTATATAACGTGAATAGTACTACAAACCACTCTTTTTGTCTCAGTAAATATACATAGCATGTAAACATTTATATACTCACTGTTTGTTGCACGCACAAATCCACCAAAGCAACAACAACTAGCAACACAGAACTCTCACTGACCGTCACTTCGCTCAAACTAAAATGTCCTCTAACGCATTAGTCTTTGAAGTCATATTAAAGCAGTCCATTAGCGACCTCTACTGGACTGGTTCGTACAATCCTTTACAACAGCCGCCCCCAAATTTCTCTCACAAATTTGCAGTCACTGGGGCAACCCTTTGTCCTCATCATCTGGTACAGCAGGGAGGCGTATCAGACGACTAACAGGCCTGACATAAGATCGATCCTTGACTTGAACCTCTGCTGTACGTATTCGCCCATCAGCTCCCGGGAACACCTTGATGACGCGTCCAATTGGCCATAGCGCTCTGGGCAGTTGGGGGTCCACGATGAGTACTACTGTATCTGGTTGAAGTGGGTTGGTGTCCGTTTGCCATTTTTCTCGGGTTTGCAAGGCAGGTAGGTAATTCTTGAGGAACTGTGACCAGAATCTGTCAGCAAGGACTTGACAGGCCCTCCAGCGCCGACGACTGAGTACCACTGAATCATGGTAAAGTATTTGTGGCAGAGCAGGGTCTAGCCGCCCCATCAGAAGGAGATTGGGGGTGACTGGGTCTGGGTCGGCTACATCAGAAGAGATGTAACCTAAGGGTTTGGAATTCAGGATTCCCTCAATTTCAATCAGGATTGTGTTAAGCATCTCCTCAGTGACAGACTGGGCATTGAGGGTGGCATATAAAGCTGTCTTTATGGACCTGATTTCCCTTTCCCAGGAACCTCCAAAGTGCGGCGCACTAGGAGGGTTAAAGATTAACTTAATCTGATGCTCTGCCAAGTGAGTTTGCAGGGAAGGGTGCATGTCTTTGAAAGCATCATGGAGTTCTCGCTCACCCCCTTTGAAATTAGTCCCTTGGTCGGACAGCAATTCAGCAGGCTTGCCCCTGCGAGAAATAAACCGCCTCAAGGCCATTAGGAATGAGTCTGTGTCAAGACTGGTTAAGACTTCAATGTGTACTGCCCTTGTAGTTAAACACTTAAATAGGATTCCCCATCTCTTTTCATTACGGCGACCTATCTTAACCAAAAAAGGGCCAAAGCAGTCCATTCCAGTGGAGAAGAATGGTGGGCAATGTAGGCGGAGGCGAGCGGGAGGTAGGTCTGCCATGCGAGGAATCACCGGATGAGCTCTCCATTTCTGACATTCCACACAGCCACGTTGCTCCTTCCGAATAGCTTCACGACCCCGAAGTATCCAGTACCTGCGCCGTAGTTCTCCAAAAAGTCGTTCAGAGCCAGGATGCTTTAGGTTGCTGTCAAAGTGCCGAATGAGCATCCTAGTCACTGGGTGCTTTGGATCTAGAACGACTGGATGAGCCATCTCTGGTTCCAGTTGGTTGCATCTACGTAGTCTGCCACCAACACGAATGATGTTCATATCTTCGTCAAGTTCAGGAGCTAACGGAGCTAGGCGGCTTGATGATGGCACTGGCTTACCAGCAGTAAGAAACTGGGTCTCTTCAAGGAAACTCTCTCTCTGGGCGGTTCTGAGGATCTCTAATTCTGCCTTCTGGTAAGTTTCAGCTGTAGGCTCTTGAGAATCAGATGGGGCCGCCCCATGTAAGTACTCTGCAGTTGCTTTCACTAAGTCATTAAAGCAATGGAACTCTTTGGGATCAGGAGGGGAAGGGCAGGAGTTGGTAACAATGTTTAAACAGGAAACAGGTTTACGTAGTTCTTCAGTATCATCATTTCTGAGGCCAGTTGGGGTACTTGGCCAATGTTCAGGTGACAGCCACAGAAAGGAAGGTCCCTTGACCCATCGATTCTCACTTGTCAGCTCCAGCAGGGTCTTCCCCCTTGTAATGTCATCGGCTGGGTTGTTTAAAGAGTCAACATAGCGCCAGTCTTTGCTGTTAGTTAGCTCCTGAATCTCGGTGATTCGTGTCCCAACAAACACCTTGAAACGACAGGAATCAGAGTGAATCCAGGTGAGCACTGTGGTTGAGTCTGTCCATAGGATAACTCGGGCAATGTTTACCGTCAGTTCCCTCTGCAACAGATGTGCAAGTTGGGCGCCAGTGAGGGCGGCACACAGCTCCAGCCTGGGCACAGAAATCTGTTTTTTGGGAGCTACTCGTGATCGGGCAGTTATGAAAGCTACCTCAACTTGATCATGTAGATCTTCAGTACGCAGGTACCCAACACACCCGTAAGCCCGCTCTGATGCATCGCAGAAGATATGGACTTCTCTGACACAACCGGGTGGTCCAAATGAGGCTTCACATAACATCGAGGCAAACTCAGTTTCTCCAGATGGGGTAGTTCACTCTCCCATGCCAACCAAGCTTCCAGTATATTACTAGGGAGTAGCGGGTCATCCCATTCTCTCTGTTTATTCCACAACAGTTGAACAAGAATTGTGGCTCTTGTGGTGAATGGGATGATGAACCCAAGTGGGTCATACTGGCTGGCCAACACTCGGTAAATGTTCCTCATGGTTGTGGGTCTTGCTTCATTCAAGTGAGATTTGTATATCAGCGTGTCAGATTTACACCTCCAGCGTAGTCCCAAAGCAGGTTCCTATGGGTCCATTTGACTTTGGTTGAGCCACTGATCACTATCTTGAGACAGTATTTCTGGGGGAAGGTGCCTTATGACTTCTGGGACATTGCTTGCCCATTGCCTTAACTCAAAGCCACCACCATTCAGAAGTTCTCTCAATTTGTTAACCAATGCTTTGGCCTCTTCAGGAGAAGAGAAGCTCTGGAGCCAATTGTCCACATAGAAGTGCCTTTCGACTGCATCACGGACATCATCATCTTCTTGACTGATCAGTAACGTGCCTTTGAAGTGCATAAGTTGCACAGCATGGGGAACAGGTAGTTCCAAATGGCAGAACCTGCCATTCGTACACACTCGGAGGGCTGTCTCTCTTCATATCGCGCCACAGGAACTGTAAGAGGGGTCTGTCTTCAGGAAGGAGTCTCACCTGATGGAACATACCTTTTACGTCACTGCTGACAGCTGTGGAATGTTCTCTGAATCGCAGCAGGACACCTAGTAGTGAAGAGCTCAAGTTGGGGCCAGGCAGAAGCAGTTCATTCAAATTGTTTCCTTGGTAGGTAAAGGAACAGTTGAACACAATTCTGGCTTTCTCATTGTGAGTCACCATGTGATGTGGTATGAACCACGGCTCTCTGGAGGACTCCCACACTTCTTGACTCACCTTCATGGCATATCCTGAGTTCTCAAGTTTCAGGATTTGTGAGTTGTATGCTGTGGCACGATCTGGGCCTCTGAGGAGGCGCTTCTCTGTACTTCGTAGGTTGGCAAGGACTGACATTGATGGGGCAAACAAAGTGGGCATGGATTGCACCCTTAGCAAAGGTGTGGCATATCGCTGTACTCCATTTATGTCCACTCTAACTGTCTTAGTCTGCAAGAGGTCCATTGCTGCCTGATCCTGTCGAGACCTGGTAACCAGCTTCTCGTTCCTGTAGAGCAATATGTCGAGCTTCCAAAGTTTTTCAACATGATAATGCAGCTCAGCTGATGGGGAGAGAGTGGCTGTGAACAGGCAGGACTGGGATCCATTCTGTTGTGGTAAGTACTTAGTAGGGCCTTGAAGTGTCCAGCCAAGTCTTGTCTTAACAGCAGCAGGCCCCCCAGGAGGTCCTAACCTTACTGGTATGATCGGGGTTATCAGGTGTGGAAAATATGAACCAATGAGGAGAAGGGGTTTGGCACCTTTGATCTCTGGCAGGGGAAACTTTTGCAGGTGTCTGTATCTGCACTGCAACCGTTCAATTGGGTACGTGTGCTCTGCTAGGCCTAACTGAGTGGCAGTGAAGGCTCCTCCAATCTTGTAGACTCTCTCAGGTTTGCTGACTGGTGAGATAGTGAAGGACACAGATGAACCTTGTATCACCCGAAGGTCTTGTCGCACTGTTCTTAGGGTAAGGCTCTCTGATGGACCCTGGAGTTTCAGCTTTCGTGCCGCATCTTGGAGGAGGATGGTTCGCTCCGATCCATCATCTAGGATAGCGTAGGTTTCCAGTGTATGACTGCCGTTATGCAGGAGCACCTTACTGACCTTAAGAAGGACTTGACTGCATCCAGCCTTCCTGTCGAGGTACAGGATATCAGTGGAGGAATTAACCAGTCTGCAAGTCGTTTCAGCACTGGGTTTCTCCTCTTTGGACTGTTCTCCTGATTTGGTGTTTATATCATGAAGAGCAGTCAGATGTTTGCCTTTGCAGGTACTACAGTTGGCTCTCAAACGGCACTGTGCCGTTTGGTGACTGCGGCCACATCTCCAGCAGCGCCGGTTGTTTATAATCCACTGCTTCTGCTGCTGCTTGGTGAGCAGAGAGAAGTTAGAACAATCATCCAGATTGTGCAGGTTATTACAGCAGTAAGGACAGTATACTCTAACCTTTTCAGGCCACTGTGAAGTGGACTTTGCAGCAGAAGGTGTTTCAGTAGAGGTTGGTTGGGTAGAGCCTAATAATACAGTCATTGTCTTGCTTCGTGCTTTACCATCTCTCTTGGGCTCTCTTTGTCTTTTATCAGCCTCTTTGTGAGTCTCTATCCGATCAAGCATATCACCGCCTTCCTGGATCTGTAGTTCATACTCCAACCACTCAGAAAAGTCCAGGAGGGAGGGAACTCCTCTCTTCAAGGGGTGAAGGTATCGTCTAAAGTTGGCTCTGAAGTCCTGTGGTAACTTACTCTTCAGTCTGGCCACATGTGATCTGCACTGAAGTTCAATGCGTCCTTCCTGCTCCAGTTGTTCTAGCATTCCAACCAGAGCTCTAACTCTGAGTGCAAATTTACGGAATCCAACAGAATCTCCTGATCGGATAGTTGGCCCATCCATCAACTCTGCAATTCTCCGCAAGGCCAGTTGGTGAGGTTGACCATAGTGCTGGATGAGAGAGGCCATAGTATCTGAATAAGGGTACAGAGAGTTACTGTAAGAGTCAGCGATTAGAAGTGCTTCTTCGAATTTGAGATGGTCCATCAAAATTTGGTATTTGAACCTCTCTGTAGCATCAGGGGGGAGAATGTTCTCCAGGGATATTCGCAGCCTTGCAAATTCTCTGGGGTCATCACAGGAGAAGTCTGGGATGGAAGGCTTGGGACCCCTATATGATCTCTCTTGCCTATGGGGTTGTAAATCAGTGACGCTGTAGTCTCTTGGTGGTGGCAGTGGAGGGGCTTCTGTATTACCAGAGTTTGACCATGACTCTGACTCCTCTGCACCATCACTTGGCTGACAATACTTTGGTGTGGATGGGGGAGGCGACCGCTTCAGTTCTAGTTTATAAATGCGTTCCTTCAGCTCCTCCATAACATCTGTGATACCTGCATTGGGCCGTTTCAGGCTCTCATCTGAAGTCACTGGGGGAGGCGGGGGTGGCCAGTCTTCCTCCTTTTCCTCATTAGCTGACTGCTGGGCAAACTGAGGTGGTATATCAGCTGGATGCTTCATTCTGACACTGGGAGAAGGCTCTGATACTTATGGTGAAGGAGGATAAGGTGACAAAACAGCACTCTTGTCCATTCGACGCTGTATGTCCAACACAGTCTGGTGTAACTTCCTATTATCCTCCTGCAGCTGCTGGAGAACTTCTAGCACTGATGGGGTATACTGGGATGTATGGGGGTGCTCTCATGGAGGGGAACATGAGCTGAGGCTGAGGGCATTTCTTCCATCCCTTCTGTGGTCCAGTTGCGGGGAATGGAATACTGTGGGAGAGGTGTCATCTCGGCAGATCTCTCCATATGTCTCTCTCTATCCCTCATCCTTGAAGAATGTTGATTGGAGTGGTCAAGTCCTAGTGGACGTGGAAGATCAACCTCATATTCTTTTAGCCAGGCAGGAGGATGCCTTGGGCGGCGTGAGCGAACATCATCTGGTCTAATGTCTCTGTCTGATGGAGCACGGGCCATATCTATCCACAGGAATCACCAGATCCAGCTCGAAGGACCAGTTTGTAATGAAGTATTTAATCTGTTGCCAGTTTAAGTGATGATCACTGTGGTGCATCGGTTAGAATGCATGAGGCTTGGTTTCATCAACAGTTTCTTTATTCCACACTTGCAACAGGTGGATAGAGATGTGGTTCTACAGAAAGAAATAACAATAACAATAACTATTCTTAGTCTACTTACATCAATCATCCATCATTAAATACAGTACTGTATAATTAAATATGGCACGTTCAGTTAAATAGTTATTAAACTTGGTCTATAATAGACAATTGTATTTATACATTGAGAGCAATTTGCTTTAAAGGATGAAACTGTCAGCAAACTATATATTAAGGCCATAAACTGCATACACGTCGCATTAAATATAAATAATAACAGTAAGTAACAGAAACAATCATCTGTAAAGCCTAATGTAATATACATCGTTGATATTTAACAATATTCACAATGCAAGATGCAATATTAGTTATAATAATGGCATCGAATATCAAACGGTAAATAAAATGTGCTGAGTCATCCAGTCATTTAACAGAGAATCCCAGAACAGTAACGCAGTAACAGTATATAACGTGAATAGTACTACAAACCACTCTTTTTGTCTCAGTAAATATACATAGCATGTAAACATTTATATACTCACTGTTTGTTGCACGCACAAATCCACCAAAGCAACAACAACTAGCAACACAGAACTCTCACTGACCGTCACTTCGCTCAAACTAAAATGTCCTCTAACGCATTAGTCTTTGAAGTCATATTAAAGCAGTCCATTAGCGACCTCTACTGGACTGGTTCGTACAATCCTTTACAACAATAATGATGCTAGAGTTATCTTGTGTGTTTACTAATTAAATATGATTGTCATATTCTACAGTTTGATGCATCTGAACTAACATTCATCTTTACAGCTCAAGATGATACAGTGTCACCAGTGATTCCAGTCCACTCCACAAAATCAACTACAACGACACCAATAACTTCTACACAAGGTACAGTCAAAAAATGATCTTTCACTGTTCTGAATTTTACTGGATCCTCTCTAGTCAATGTTAATAAATGCATGTAATCACTTAAACTTAAATTGAAAGTTGTTTAAATAAAGTGTAAAAGGAAAGACCTGCTAATGTTTAAAGTTATTTTGGGCTTTACAAAGAGTTTTGTGGTAACCATTGTGCTGAAGAGTAGAGCTTGAGTTTAGTTTATGGGATAGTTGTTCGATGACCATGGTTTTTGCTGCTTCATGCAATTAATGTGTTAATGTCAGTGCAATGATAAACAGTGTTTTATTTGTTCAGTGTATTACCTGCATATTTTAACTGAAGATAATTTTGGACTGCAATGATTAGAAACTCCACTCTTCACCACAATGCTAACCAAAAACACAGACATGAATATACTAGAATCTGCTCAATATAACTGAGCTGGTATAACTAAACTTTATAACTTTTTTTATCCAGTTTTCTGTAGTTCAAACAACTTAATTGTAGATTTTAGGAGCTACTTTAATCAGTTGTGTGGAATCATTGAACACATTTGACACTTTTTTTTTCTAGTCCTGGAAAATGTGGAAAATAGATGTTCTTCACGTTTAATGGCTATTTCCAAATCAACAACAACAAAAAACATGCAGTCTGTGTCAAGGCAAAATCACTTGTTTTAGGTATAGCCTGATTTGTGAAAATGTTCACAATTATTATTTTTTCATGTGTCATTGTTTCGCTCTGCATTTATCTTGTCTAATAATGATAAACTGTCTGAGCCAATAAATAACGGTTCAAGTCATTAGATACATCAGCTCTATAAGAACCTATTTAACTCTCTCTTGAGCCCCTAAGTTAACAGCTTTACAAAAAAAACCAAAATAAAATAAACCTTCTTTAAATGTTAAAGGCCTTGACATCATCATTCAACACGTGGCCTATTCTGGGGAAAAACACTGTTTTCAGATAAACGTAGATTAGAGAAAACTTTCAGAGATCAATTTGACTCTCTGACGGTTTCGTACATATTGTCATTGTGAAATAGTAGTGATCTAAGCCATAAAATCTATAAAAAGACCTCATGTCTCATTCACCGCTGAGAAAACATTACAGTACAAAGCACATAATATTACAGCAATAACACCTTCCATTCTCGCTCGGTCTGCAATAGTGTAATGAACACGCTGATCATGTGTCAAGTCAAGTCAAGTCACCTTTATTTATATAGCGCTTTTAACAATACAAATTGTGTCAAAGCAACTGCACAATATCAGAATAGGAAAATAGTGTTAATGTAAAATGACATGATTAAACACTACATTTTCAGTTAAACTTTAACTGAATGTGTGTGTGAACGGTGTGTGTAGAGGTATGCAAATACATACATTGACAGCAGGCAGTCAGCCTATCGTAATGTTCGGACCGAGCGATATTATTGGACGCCTTCCAGACTTATCTCAGTGTGCAATGATCTGATTGACTTGAAATTATAGGATGTATATAGTAACAAACATATCAATTGGTTAAGACATCAAGTAGGATAATAAATTATTTTTTCTTTTTATAATCTGATCTCAAAAATGAAAGTGTGCTTAATGGGTACGTTTACCCTATGCATAAGACAATTCAACATAATATGAAACTCATAAGAAAGCACAATGATATGATTTATATCATGAAGCATCATGATATACAAGAATAAAACCTTCTGACATTGTTATTTGGGGAGGAACTCCATCTTTGAGTTGATCTGAATCTCAGTTGAATCTGCTGGTTTTGAAGATGAACTTTATTCACTGTGAAAACTTTTGATAATGTTTCTGTCATGTTGCTTGTTATGACAGATTTATCCAGATGATATTTTATTGCTTGATGCATTATTGTGTCACGTTTGGTGAGGACGCAGCATCAGACCTGAAAGATCTGAAGATGATCTACTTACTGTGATTGTTTATTGTATGTCTGTGTAGAGAAGATGAACTACTGAAACTCTTCCCACATGCAGTGCAGTGATACGGTTTCTCTCCAGTGTGGATCCTCTCATGTCTTTTCAGGTGTTCTGACCGAATGAATCTCTTGTCACAGTGTGAACACTTGTAAGGTTTCTCTCCAGTGTGAATCATCTCATGACGTTTTAAACAGTCCGCTGTAGTAAAAGTCTTCTCACACTCAAAGCACATGTACTCTCTCACAGCAGTGTGTATTTTCTGATGTTCTTTTAAATGATCTAGACGTGAAAAACTCTTTCCACACAAATGACATGAATGTGGTTTCTCCCTTGTATGAACTCTCAGGTGTTTCTTCAGGACTGAAGCCCACAAAAATGTTTTCCCGCATTGATCACATGTGTACAGTTTCTCTCTAGTGTGGATGTTCATGTGATCCTTAAATGTTGATGATCGTGAGAAACTCTTTCCGCACTGATCACAAGTGAACGGTTTCTCTCCAGTGTGAACTCTCATATGGTCTGTAAGGTCTCCTTTTAGTGAGAAACTCTTCCCACACTGATCACATGTAAACGGTTTCTCTCCAGTGTGGATCCTCTCATGTGTTTTCAGATTTGATGACAGACTGAATCTCTTGTCACAGTGTGAACACTTGTAAGGTTTCTCTCCAGTATGAATTCTCATGTGAAGCTCAAGATTATATTTGCTTGTCAATCTCTTTCCACACTGAGTGCAGGTGAAAGATTTCTTGGCTCTTCTTTTCTTTAAAACTTTCTGAGTTTGAGAGCAACTCAAAGGTTTTTTTCCAGTTCTGAAGTGATTTATTCCCTCAACTTCACTCAATTCTTCATTCTCCTCATTTTCTTCAATCAACTCTGAAATAAAAGTAAAAATGGTTTATTTTCATTAACTCATAAAAAAAATAAATGTAAATAGACATAAACGTGGATCCTGATGTAACAGCAGAAAGTAGACAATTGCTATTCAACATTTCAATCATTTTGATGCAGTTTTATAAATACAACTAGTACATTTTATATATACAACTCTGAAACTTCTTCATTCATCAATGAATGAGGTACATTGATCTTCAAATTATGATTTTTAAAACATTATAGGCACAAATCCCATGTTTCTATAGGGAGAACTATTAAATATTTTTGATCAACTACACAGTTATATAACATCAGTGGCGTGCACAGACCCGTGGAGGGGCACAATCGTGGATGGGGGTGTGGGGTGTTTGTATGGGTTTGGTCCCCCTCTGTAGCTTCTTGTCACAGAATGAGGCAGAAAATACATTCCATAGGCTACTAATGCATCGATTAGTAATGGATTATAAATATACTTAATTATTATGAAAATACCAGAGATCAGTGGTGTGCACAGACCCCGGGAGGGGCAGGGGCAAAATGGCGTAACGAGGGCAAAATCGTGGACTGGGGGGGGGGGGGGGGGGGGGGCGATATGGCAAAAATATCACTTTTTTTTAGAAATATCACGATTCACAATTTTATCACGATTCTTTGTCATGTTGGTTTTTCTATTTTGCAAGTTGTTTGAGCATTACAGCCAAACTAATTTCCTTATTATAAAGACAAAGCCTTTTAAGGTAACAAAATATAAAAAAAAGTACGGCGGATATTTAGGTGTTGGGTGAAGATAAAAATCTTTGTCATTATTTCATCCTTGTTATTAAAAAATTAGAGCAAAGATACACATTACAAATACACATAATATACAAATAAAATAAACTGTTTTATTTTCAGGTACAGTAGGTGTATTTAGCAGGAGCATTCAAGAAACTGAATGAACAAATATAAAAATAAAACGCTATATAGACTGATTCCTATTAAAGCAACTGTATTAACGTTTTTCAGTCAAGAGTAGTGAGTGATTTTTCTCTTTGTGTTTGGTGTTTTATTGACATTAAAGGAATAATTCACCCGAAAATTAAAATAGGCTTGTGTTTTATTTGTATACCTTCATTTACTGAGTTTCCTTCTTCTGCTAAACATAAACACCATTTTGAAGAAGGTGGAAAACCAAACAGTTGCTGGTCAACAGTGACTTAAATAGTATTTAGTTCCCTTTCAGTCGGTCACGTTCGACGTATGTCAGAACTGACCGACGAATTGGGGATCACTTTGGGAGACCAATCTTCTTTGAGTGTAAGAAAACGAGCCAATGCACATTGGCATGCGATAATTGCAACAGCTGCTCTGCGCTACAGCGCGAGTATTTAATGAGCAGCAGGTGCGTCGCATATTTGCTTTTTGCTTCGGAGCCAAGCACATGTGCTGTTCCTGCGTATGTGTTTATTTCTTCTTTGGAAGTGCTGGAAGACGAGCTGCTCGTTGGGAAGGGTCTGGTGCGGGTGTGACGGCGCTGACAGTGTTGGTCGCGATCTCACGAGAGAGCAAAAACAGCTTTTCTCACAGCTCGTGGAGAGGGCGCCTTCAACGAGATCGCTGTTTATACAGCTGAGAGTTGCGTCTGCAACGAGAGTGAGAGCTCACAACAGGCTTGCACTATTGTACTGTTGTGCAGCTGCGGCCATTTCCCTGTGCGTTTCAGCACCAGTAAGAGAGCAAATTCCTAAAAGAGCACACACGGTTTGACACACCGGGTGTCCATCAACTGCACTGGCACATCAACTGCCTCGAGTTGCTAGCGGTACGTCTTGCGCTGGGCCACCTCAAAGGGCCGCTACATGGCAAGCACATGCTGATCCGTACGGACAATACTGCGACCGTTGCGTACATCAACCGCCAGGGTGGTCTACGCTCCCGCCGCACGTGGCAACTCGCCCGCCATCTCCTCCTCTGGAGTCAGAAGCATCTGAGGTCGCTTTGGGCCATTCACATCCCTGGCATGCTCAATCGTGCAGCCAACGAGCTCTCACGACAGCCTGCACTTCCGGGAGAGTGGTGACTCTATCCCAGGTGGTCCAGCTGATTTGGGGTCTCTTCGGAGCCGCACAGGTAGACCTGTTTGCCTCTCTGGGCTCGACCCATTGCTAGCTGTTTTATTCCCTGACCGAGGGCACTCTCGGCAAGGATGCACTGGCGCACAGCTGGCCCCAGGGCCTTCGCAAATGTGCGTTTCCCCAGTGAGCATTCTCGCACAGACCCTGTGAGAAGTTTGGGAAGACTTCTCTCCAGAGACTTCCTCCAAAGTCAGGGAGGACGAGGAGCAGGTCCTGTTAGTTGCGCCATACTGGCCCATCCGGACTTGATTCTCGGAACGCATGCTCCTCGCGACAGCCCCTCCTTGGCCCATTCCTCTGAGGAAGGACCTGCTTTCTCAGAGACGGGGCACCCTTTGGCACCCGCGTCCAGACCTCTGGAAGCTTCATATCTGGTCCCTGGACGGGACGCGGAGGTTCTAGGTGGCCTACCCCAATCAGTGGTAGACACCATCACTTCTGCTAGAGCCCCCTCTACAAGGTGCCTCTATGCTCTGAAGTGGAATCTGTTCGTTGATTGGTGTTCTTCTCACCGGGAAGACCCCCGAAGATGTCCGGTCAGAGTTGTGCTTTCCTTCCTGCAAGAAGGGTTGGAGCGTAGGCTGTCTCCCTCCACCCTGAAGGTGTATGTTGCCGCAATTGCCGCACATCACGATGCAGTTGATGGTACGTCTCTTGGTAAGCACGACCTGGTCATCAGGTTCCTTAGAGGGGCGAGGAGGTTGAACCCTCCTCGTCCTACCTCGGTACCCTCTTGGGACCTGTCTCTGGTGCTCATGGCACTGCAGAGACCTCCCTTTGAACCTTTGCAGTCAGCCGAGTTGAAAATTCTGTCATTAAAGACAGTTCTCCTGACGGCATTGGCTTCCATCAAGAAGGTGGGGGACCTGCAGACATTTTCGGTCGACGAATTGTGCCTAGAATTCGGGCCGGCCAACTCTCACGTTGTCCTGAGACCCCGGCCTGGATATGTGTCCAAGGTTCCTACCACTCCCTTCAGGGACCAGGTAGTGAGCCTGCAAGCACTGCCCTCGGAGGAGGCAGACCCAGCCCTAGCTTTTCTCTGTCCCGTCCGTGCTCTGCGGCTGTACGTGGACAGAACACAAAGCTTCAGGACCTCAGACCAGCTCTTTGTCTGTTATGGAGGCCAGCAGAAGGGAAAGGCTGTCTCCAAGCAGAGGTTAGCCCACTGGATAGTGGATGCTATTGTCTTGGCATACCAATTCCAAGACGTGCCTTGCCCGTTCGGGTTGCGAGCACACTCGACTAGACGTGTTGCTTCCCCCTGGGCGCTGGCTCAAGGCGCCTCGCTGACAGATATTTGTAGAGCTGCGGGCTGGGCGACACCTAACACGTTCACTAGATTCTATAGCCTTCGTGTAGAGCCGGTGTCTTCCCATGTATTCGCCCCCAGGGGCCAGTAGTGCGAAGGACCCGTTCTAAGTGTCGGCTTGCAACGCCATTCCCGTCCGCTGGGCCGGATACGTGTGTCTTTTGCTCCAGTAGAGTTCCCCAGGTATGGCTAACCCTGTGAGTTCCTCCGTCATCCCCCAGCAGTCAGACGTGGCGGAGCGTCTGATGCCAGGCCTTCACTCGTTGTTTGTGGAACCTGTGTTAGGCTGGGTGTCCATATGTGCGGTCCCAGCAGCGACCCCATATGCGTATTTCGTCCACGGAAGGCTACCCGGTCCGGCTAGCCCATGTCTTTCCCTCGACAGAGCCCGCTCTGTCGTCTCTGATGGTGTTCTTTCCCCCCTAGAACTAGGTTGGAACCACCCCGGAGACTTCCATATGTTATACTACCCTCTTGGTTAGTCCGTATGTGTAAACCGCCACAGTTACCTTCCTACAGGCAGGATGTGGCTTCCGTAGCGTCCCCTTCCCTCTAGGGCACGTTTCCCAGCGTTATCCAATAGTCACACTGAGTGTGTCTTGCGGAACAGCAGTGACTGACCTTCTCTGCTTAGAACCCTGACTCCCGCTCCGACAAGTTGGTCTCAGGCAGAGCGCTGGAAGGACCAGCGACAGTGGCGTGTTGGTAGATATCCCCAATTCGTCGGTCAGTTCCGACGTACGTCGAACGTGACCGACTGAAAGGGAACGTCTCGGTTACGTATGTAACCCTCATTCCCTGAAGGAGGGAACGGAGACGTACGTCCCGTCGCCACAGTCATTGTACCTCCGCTGTACGGCCGAGTCACTAGCTCGGCTCCTCAGCGGAAAAGCAAATATGCGACGCACCTGCTGCTCATTAAATACTCACACTGTAGCGCAGAGCATCTGTTGCAATTATCGCATGCCAATGTGCATTGGCTCGTTTTCTTACACTCGAAGTAGATTGGTCTCCCAAAGTGATCCCCAATTCGTCGGTCAGTTCCGACGTACGTCTCCGTTCCCTCCTTCAGGGAACGAGGGTTACATACGTAACCGAGACGTTTTTTCTACAATCAAAGTCAATGTGGACCAGCAACTGTTTGGTTACCCAGATTCTTCAAAATATCTTCTTTTGTGTTCAGCACAAGAAATAAATTAATACAGGTTTGGAACAACATGTGAGTGAAAAAATAATGACAGAAATAAAATTTTAGGGTGAACTATCCCTTTAATGACAAGCGGCAGCATGTTTAGTACTGTCCCTTTAAGACCTGCACGCAGAATATACAGACACACATCCGTTTCTCTAAGCTGTTTACTTTCATTTTAGACATATCCAACTGAGTCTATACATAAACCTTGTGTGTTTTGACAGTATTAGCACAAAACATAACTTAGTTCAGTAATCAGGCGCTGTTTGACAGGCTTTTTTATCTAGCGCGCTTTGGGTGTATTTGCTCAGAAAAAGGCGCTCGTCAGAACAACACAAGAATCATACTTTAAAGCAGATGCAGATAATGTACTTTTGTGATTGTGAATAAGTGCAGTGTCCCGTGAGAGTAACTCTACCGCTGAGTTAACACTGATGTGAATTTATTTGGCGTTGTACAGTATATTGATATGGCACGCCAGAACTGCAGCTGATAGAATGTGCGCTCTACGCTATTTCTTCAAAAGCAGATCGTGGAGACATTTTTATCGTCCACGATCAAAAATCCTCATATCGCACACCCCTACCCTCGGCAGAAATCGCAGACCGGGGGCACCGGACCAAAAGGGCACTTTAGCGTCGGACCTCAAAGGGGCAGGAAAGGATTTTAGTCTTAAATGTATCTGAGTATTTAAGGTTTCTCTGTGAATCAGGAAAATCTGAAAATGAACGAGCCGGCGCACGGAGGGTTAAAGCCGCTGCATTCAATTTTATCTTTAGACGGTAAATTTACATTTCAAATTCAATATTGATTTTATAACCGTTGAAATTATTTACTGTATGTAACGCAAGTACTTTATAAGTAACTGTAATTTAATTACCTAAAAATGAACAGTAATCCCTTACTTTACTTTTTCAGTGGATAAGTAATTTAATTACAGTAACGTGTTACACCCAACACTGATAAGAAGCAATCAAAACCAACAAAAGAGCAACAACGTGCAAGTGCTATAACAAGTCTTGGTTAGCCTAACGCAGTACACATAAAACATTTTTTTTTTTTTAAGAAAACGAGTAGATAGAATATAGAAAAAAGAAACCTAGTGTTTTTTTTAAGAATTAAGTAGATGGAATAGAAAAATAAATAAAGCTAATGTTAGTTTTACAAGAAAAGCTAACTTAAATGGAAGCTCAAGCATGAGAACCTGTGAGGTTCATTCTCTGTTAGCAGTGTTGTTTGAGCTTTCACAGGAACTGTTTGTTTGCTGATCACTGTTTGTGAATAGAAGCCTAATTTCAATAAGGTAACCATGTCTCGTCAGAAAATTTGGACAAAACTGATCAATTCCTATAGATTAATTTTACACTCGCTTTATGAACTTTTTGAAGCATCAAAGTGGTAGCTGTGTGGACTCAATGGATGGACATAAATCTCTGTTTTCACTAAAGTATATTCACTTTTGTTTCAAAGATGAGCAAAAGACTTACGTGCGTTGAACACAATGAGGGTGAGGGCTAACCCTTTAAAGTACATTTCATCATCAAAAGTTACTAGTTTATACATTCATCATTGCACAGAGTAATTAACTTTTTCCACTCTTTTTTTCTTTAAACAAATTTTTGTTTTTGCGGTTTACAGTCCCGCACCTGCACCAGTATTGAAACCCATCTCAGTCAGAGGGAGGACCTGCCATACCTACTGCTATTGAGAAGGATCAAGGGCAGGATCACCTTATGTGGTCAGACAAGCTTCTCATCCCTTCTGAAGGAACCAGCACCTTGAGTACTATTGAACTCTAAGTCCACTATGTTTTCAACCTGTTGAGTAGGTCCTTTTCAATGTCTTTATCTTCCTGCTACACTAGTCTACAACATTGATGTTGGTCATACCAGTGAGTTGCCAAGAGTAAAGGAATTGCATGCAAAGCATTAACAAACTTTTGACAAAACATTTTTCAGAGCATCATGTATTTTAATTACAAAGATATTTTAAGTTGAGCACTTCTAACAGCCAGCATTTTGAAGTTTTACAGGTCTTTTGACCTGCAGACTTAACGTGTGATATGATGGTGAATTTGTATCTTTGTTTTAAGTGTTCTTAAGTTTTTGAAAATAAAGGTTCAAACTGATACAACGTGTTGGCTGTTATTGAATATACACATGCATTTGTAGTTGAAATGAACGCATATCACATTTAATGACAAATCAGGGTTAATATGAACACCATATTAAGTCTGGAAATAACTCCCTTGGTGTTAAGTTATTGACACACCTAGTGTAGTTTTAACACTATTAGTGTTTCCCTCCTTTTTTACTCTATGAAGTGTTAAAAAAGTAACACTATTTCAAGTGTTAGTTTAACTGTATTTAGTGTGGACCTATATAAACCCTGAAAAAGTGTTAATTTTTACACTGTGAGTGTGAATTTAACACTTTCAAATTTGCTGTGTAGTGATCGTGTCTTTCTGTTACACTTGATTTGTGTAAATATGTCATATTTAAGGTAACAATGCAATACATAATATCATATTATTGATATTAATAATATGACAATATCTGTAGTCAATATTGATTAAATGGGAGGGAGAAATCCTGCCCAGACCCAGCTAGGAAAAATGATAAAAGCACTTACTGAAGTGGTATTCTGAAACTTGATTAAATTAAATAAAACAGCAAAATGATTTTGATCTTCATCAAACAAAAAAAGATTAGCTTAGATAAAGTTTGATTAATATGTGCATACAATACTGGCCAAAAGTTTGGACCCATTACTATTTTTAATGTTTTTGAAAGAAATGTATTATGCTCATCAAGCTTGCATTTATTTGATCAAAAAATAAATAATAATAATAATCAGCAAGGATTTGTTAAACAGATAAAAAGTGATAGTGAACACTTATATTCTTATAAAAGATTTATATTTAAGCATCTTTTTAATAATTAAAAAATCCTGAAAAAAAACAACAACAACAAAAAAACATTAAGCACTGTTTGTAACGTTGATAATAAATCAGCATATTATCTCCTAATGTCTAGAACCGGCCCTGGCCTACACTCCAGGTCAAATAAAAGCCATAATTAGGAAAATCATATGACATTCTTCATAAATATGCTTCATTTCTGTAGAGCTGTACTGTGAAAAAGAATCAAATGACTGAGTTCAGCTTTGAGAAAGAAACCAACCTGTTTGTTCCTCAGTATCTTCATGTTTGATGCTGAATACTTCTGCAATCCTAATGTCTTCACTTTCCTCTTTAATAAACGCCATCTTTATAATAGTGTGCCACGTGGATGTTTTTCTGTGAGTTTGGACAAGATGAGAATAATTAACAAAGAAAATAAATGTGTTACTCATGTGCAGATGCACTTTCCTTAAAAACATAAATAAATAAAACCTTCTAAAATGTTATACAAAGCATTACAATGTTGCATTCAGTAATAACACATTAATTTAAGCGCTCTCATTAGAAGCATAAAGTGCCTGAACAGTTCAAATGCTCAAAACACAAACCTTTCTTCAGCCAAATCACAACAGAGCAGGAGTGTGGCACAGCCTTATGATGTCATATCTCCCCTCCAAAATAAAAGTCTCGTTCACACGCTAAAATCAGAAATGTGCAGACATATTCAAATAGAAATAATAAAACATATCAACGATGTTCAGAGTTAAATTCTTGGTGAAATACACATTTAAATTGTTATTGTTGAATGAAAACAATCTGTGAGATTTTGTAAATGGCTTCACACTTATATATTTTATTTTATGTTTTTTTATAGATTTATCAATGTTTAATTCAACAAACATTTGTCCATATAATTAAACTTTTTATATAGGGCAACAGACTCCAAAAAAAAACAATGGTAAAATAGTCAATGGTAAAAGTAACATTTTACAAAAAGTTATCAACTGGCAAAATGAATTGTGATTATGTGTGTCCTCCCTGATTTATATTCCTTATAGTAGATGAGTGTGGTGAAAAACTGAGTGAAGACATGTGCCATATAACCTAATTGTGATTTCTTAAAAAACAAACAAAAAAAACACTGATAAACAAAATGAAAAAATAATAGTTTTTATTGGACATAAAAGAGGACCACAAAGGAAATAATTATATGACTTTTTTGTGTGTTTTCGCCTGTATGGGGTTTACTTGTACAATTTTATAAAAAATAGTCTAAAAACAAAGCAAACAAACATCAGCAAACATCAAGAAATTAGTTAAATTAGTTAAATCCAGCAGACTGAAGGACAGCTTCATACATCAGGCTGTCAGGAAGCTCAACTCCCCCCCCCCCTTCCCCATGCACCATTGAACTCTTTCTCAGAATCTGGAGAACAATACACAGAAGATAGATACAGGAAGAACGAAACAGCACTTCCGGTGAGGTGTAAACATTTTGCCCGTTTGTGGCCAACTGTAGACTTGTGTTCAAGTAAAATGATGATTGCTGAAGTCCTGCATCAACATGTGCTTTACTGTGATTTTCACTTTCAGATTACTGCAGGAGCATTTTAGTTTTAACAGCATCAGGTAAGAATTACACAATCATATCTGACTCGAGACACTTCAACAGTCTCACCCAGTGTTGTCATGATTATAATTGACATTTTTCTTCTCCCGAGGAAGACAACAAAAAGATGGATTCCAGTAAAACTGAGACATTATCACTTTCAATCTGTTGAATTGGTCCTGTTTTTGAATGTCTACTCAAAAATTAAAAAAAGAAAAAGAAGAAAACTTGCATTTTTAATGTCACTTTTCACACTTCGGGTGCATGCAGTAAGATTAACATTGTTTTTGGCCTTTTATTATGGAAAATTCCAGTTTCAGTAAATTACTTTCACAATTGTTTGGCTTGTAATAAAGTTTAAACATGTCTGTGTTTGGGGGTTCAGTGCCTTGCTCAAGGATCTCACCTTTGGGTTACAAGTCCGACTCTCTATGTAAACTAATCCAGACAATGAGGGTGTTGTCAGTTTCACCACCTCGTGATGGCTGTGTGGGGAATCTTTAGATCCTGTTTTGGGAATGTGTTTATTCTGCAGCTTTTTGGTGGGTCTGTTCTGCAGAGGCCTTACACAATGAAGAACAAAATACAAAATAAATCTCAGTCTCTCTTAAAAGTGTTACAGTCTCTTCTTCATCTTCCTGAACAAGAACAGTTTGTAAAAACTTCTGCTTTCCTTCATGAAAGATTAACAAACTACAAGTGACACATATGCATTATAAGACAACTGAATATATGAAACTCATAAGAAAGCACAATAATGTTGTTTATATCATGAAGCAACATTATATACAAGAATTAAACTTTCTGACATTGTTCTTTGGGGAGGAACTCCATCTTTGAGTTGATCTGAATCTGCTGGTTTTGAAGATGAAGATGAACTTTATTCACTGTGAAAACTAGATAATGTTTCTTTGTCATGTCGCTTGTTATGACAGATTTATCCAGATGATATTATATTACTTGATGCATTATTGTGTCACATTTGGTGAGGATGAAGCATCAGACCCGAAAGATCTGTAGATGATCTACTTACTGTGATTGTTTTTTATATGTCTGTGTAGAGCAGATTAATTT
Source organism: Schizothorax lantsangensis (assembly GCA_027422415.1). Taxonomy (NCBI): domain Eukaryota; kingdom Metazoa; phylum Chordata; class Actinopteri; order Cypriniformes; family Cyprinidae; genus Schizothorax; species Schizothorax lantsangensis. The sequence continues at coordinate 51,879,664 of CM049839.1, read as the reverse complement.
TTGAAACGCTTCAAACATGCAGTGCAGTGATAAGGTTTCTCTCCAGTGTGAACTCTCATATGTGCCATAAATTGTCCTTTTTGTCTAAAACTCTTTCCGCATTGATCACATGTGAACAGTTTCTCTCTAGTGTGGATGTTCATGTGATGCTTAAGGTTTGATGATTGTGAGAAACTCTTCCCGCACTGATCACAAGTGAATGGTTTCTCTCCAGTATGAACTCTCATGTCTTTTCAGGGCTCCTGACTGACTGAATCTCTCGTCACAGTGTGAACACTTGTAAGGTTTCTCTCCAGTGTGGATCCTCTGGTGCAGTTTTAAACTGCTCACTGTAGTAAAAGTCTTCTCACACTCAAAGCACATGAACTCTCTCACAGCAGTGTGTATTTTCTGATGTACTTTCAAACTTTGTAGATGTGAAAAACTCTTCCCACACAAATTACATGAATGTGGCTTATCCTTTGTATGAACTCTCAGGTGTTTCTTCAGGACTGAAGGTCTCAAAAATGTTTTGCCGCATTGATCACATGTATACATTTTCTCTCTAGTGTGGATGTTCATGTGTATCTTAAGGGTTGATGAGTGTGTGAAACCAGGTGCGGAGTTTTTTAAAAAAACTCATATTGAGATTAATAATTATTTGGAGGACCAATCTGTGGATGGTAATGGAACAACCGCTGGCTCTGAGAATGGAGCGGAGATTAACTCCGAACCGACGACCTCCACTGATGCTAACCGGCAAGCAGATCTGCCTATGGCTAATCGAGGGCATGGGGGGGGGGGTTATATATTATAGAAATCGGATTGCGCTCCCGAGCCCGTCTTTTTTTCCCCTTCTCCCAAATCAGATTATACTGTTTCAGCTATTAAAATCGTTCAGTTTTGTATGTAATGGCAAAGTGATAATATTTCGTTTTGGTTTTTTATAAAGTTAATTTAGAAAAACGTTTAGAGCATTTTTTTTGTTCGTTAAATGCGTTTTTTCTTTCTTAAAGTAACGAGCAAGCGGCCAGCGGCAGACAGTGAGCTGATCATAGCCATGTTTGATCAATTTAGCTTTCTCAAATCATCTCGACTTGCCTAAAATAAAATCTATAGATATACTAAAACAGTTCAAGCATATAACAATGTTTTAACGTTAAACCTGATAAATGTGCGCTGCATCAGTAGTTTGTGCGGAGAGTGACATGGAGGCACCAGTGCAATCAATTGCATTTTTTTCAATTGAAACAACTTGCAGTAATTTTTGCTCATAAAAGTAAGAGTAATACATCATTTGGAACTGTAAAGGGTCTACTTTACAAAGCTTTTTATAAAATATCAGGGCTCTAGACTCATTCTTCCCACTTTCTCAGTTGGTCGCACAAGCACATCATTTGGTAGCAAATTCTTTTTTTATTTTTTGATACAACATTTGATTAATCAATGCATGCTGATGAACTTTTATCATAGTTTATAGTTATATGGTAACGAAAGTGTTCAACATTCAACCCTTTTTCATCAGTATTATTTGTGATTTATATTTTGTGAACAATTCCTCTTTTTGCTTTCACTTAAAAGATCTTGGTGTCAGCTTTAAAAGAAAAGATAATGGTCTATTTTGCTTATATCTATACAACTTTCACTTTTTAAGACTAAAACAAAAGATGGATTCATTGGTATTCTTAATTAAAAAGCACAACAACAATAAAACAGTATGTTACAATGACAAACTAGCATAACATTTATTAACAAAAACGAAAAAGATGAGGCATAGGACACATCACATGCTGTATTATACCGACTAATACATAACAGAATGTTTAGCAAACACTGAGGAATCAAATAATGATAATATAAAAAAATAAGGAAAGCCTCCATAGTGTAACGTGAGGTAAACAGCAAAGATAACAAGCTTTTCAAAATGAAAACAAAAAGTCAAACTAAACTGTCTGTCGCTGACAGGACTTGCATGTTTTCTCTACAAGAATACCAACATGTTCACCTTCTCTGTTTTAAGAAGCAGTCTTTTACTTTAGTTTGAAAACCAAATCCTCCGCTGCGCGCACCTTCGCGCTCGTGCTGACGCGCTCGTTCTGCACACACACTGCCTCTGCTCTGCTCACGCGTGCGGTGTGTGACACAAAGTGCGACCACTTCAAATTTTTTCTCACACACTCTCAAAAAAATGGTCGCAGTCTAGAGCCCTGAATATATAAAATAATTTTATAAAATAAAGAAAACAATGATGTGCTGTCTCATCTTGAACAGGAGCACTTCACAAAAATGAACCGAAAGTCAGCGAATACATGACTCACAGACATGATAAATATATCTATAGAAAGCTTTAAATTACTACTTAACGAAATAAATCAAATCGAAAACTCTTTCATTATAATCCGTGAAGATGCACTTCTCTCTAAAGGCGCGTCTAATGAGGAGATGGTGAGTCAGGATCTCACTGACACAGAAAACACTAGTTTATTAGTAAATAATTCAAATATCTCCTTACTATTTCCCCCTGACACACTCATGGTAATTACTTTTGCTGGGGCTTTATGGCAAGCTTTATTGCGTGTATTTGAAGCAGAACTCTTCAGCTGCGCTGACGGCTCTGTGCTGCTGTGGGACACTAAACACTGTAGAGCCGCTCTTGACAGCAGCGGCAGCACGGTCTCGTGTTGTTTCCACCAGCACGGCAATTTTTTTCATCACTAATTGATGGATGACTAAAATATAAACATAAGGAGAAGCCTAAAACAGGCCCAAGGCCCGGCCCACGTCTGAACTATGACGTGAAAATTGGCCCGATCGAAGCCTGGTCGGGGCCGGGCTGAAATGCAGGGCTCTAGCGTTCCCCTCGGTAGAAATCACGTTTCTCCCTTGGGGGCCCCCTCCCATCGTCGGGCCCTTAGAATCGTCCTAACTTTTCCCCCCTTACGGCGCCCCTGGCAGCAGAAACATTGTTTCACAGCAAGGACTGAGCTATATTTGAGTCCTCCGTAATCCGACACTAAGTGCTTTTGTTCATAGATGATTATTCGTTCTCTGTATCATTTATTCGTTATCTGTAAACAATTATTCGTTATTCCTGAAGCAGTAGGTTGGGGATTGCCTTTTATTTTTGTGAACCTCGTTTTCTCCTGGTTTTTAAAATGTAAATTTCTAAAAACATATTTTTAAAATGTCGAATCAAAGGCCCCCTTTTTGTTTTGCCATGCTGTAATAAAATATACAGGGGTCAGTTTTGATTTTATATTCACTTATAATATTTAGAACAAAAACAAATTTCAAGATTGCACTTTTGTATTTTTGTATCTTTATTACATACCGAACATCATACATTTTTAAAAAAAGGTGCATAGAAAGATTGAACAGATTTAGAAATACTTGTATACAGCTATATACACAAAGATTCACTCTGAGTTGAATCACAGTATGGTTTTGAATATTTCTATAAACCAGATACATATAGCAAAATAAGCACAAATAGTGGCAGCAGCAGCCCTGTAATGAGGACACAACATTCTGGACTATTGATAATATCAAGCATGTGTCAAAGTCCACTAAAGGAAGAAGAGTTTTTTGTTATTTTACTTTGAAATAGCCTTCCTGATAATGTTTGAAGCTCAGACACTCTTTTAGTTTAAATTAGATTAAAATACATGTTTTAGCCAAGTATTCACACAACACATCTGATAACCTTGCAGTTATATGTGATGAAATAAGTCAAAACTGACAAATATTAGGATCACGTGACCCCTCGACGGTGATGCAGGCTTAGTTTTTCGCTCCGCTCACTTTGCCAAATATTTTGCGATCCTGTCAGTGAAATTTGAACCACTCTGCATTAGACCCATCATGAGTACTAAGGCAGACAAAGGAGATCGGAAAAGAGAGATTGAACAATCGCCAATGAAGAAAAAATTCAGAGATTCAGCCATCTCCAGTGAAGACCTGGACGGTGCTATTGCTAACCGCATTGAACTAGCATTTAAAGAAAACCAAAGCACTTTGAATTCGGTTGTGAACTCGGCAGTAAGAGATGCGATGGACTCTGTGCTGATTCCAGCATTGCGCGAACTGCGTGAGGACATACAAGCGACCAATAAGTCTGTTAAAGAGCTAAGAGAGGAGTTTGAAGCCATAGCTACCAAGACGAAGCAGACACGTGACCACGTTGATTCTGTTCAGGCAGCGGCGCGTGCAGATAAGAGAACAGTCATGGACTTAAAGGATCAGCTGGAGCGACTCACCGAGAAGATGACAGATATGGAGGACCGGTCTAGGAGGAACAACGTTAGACTGGTGGGGCTCCCAGAAGGGATGGAAGGTCCAGATGCAGCTAGTTTCCTCCGAGCTAATCTTTCCAAGTGGATTCCTTCCTTGAGGGGCCGTGACATTGAGATTGATCGGGCGCATCGCGTGTATGACGGAGGGAGGGGCTCCGATCGGCCGCGCACTCTCATCTTCCGTGTACTGAGATGGCATGACAGTTCAGATATCCTGAAAGGTGCTCGGCAGGCGTATCCGGTGAAGTGCGCACAGAACAATGTCACACTGCTATTTTTTCCTGACTTTTGTCCGGCTACAGCGATCAGGAGAAAGGCATTTGGTCCGGTTTTGAAGAAGATGACAGCACTTGGTCTCCAGCCCTTCCTCACCTATCCAGCGGTAATTAAGCTACGGCACAAAGGGGAACAGAGAAGCTACGATTCCCCTCAGAAAGCGGAGGATTTTATCAGCTCCATGTCTCAGCAGAAGTCATATGCTGCATCTCTGCGGGGGGACGACGGGGGAGCAGCGGCCGCTGTTTCTCCAATTCGACGGGAGGGGCGTGAAGGCCGGGATGGACTTGGCCCTAGCTGCCCAGAAGGGGATGATAGCAGGATGAACATGGATGCTTGCTAAACCTATTGTTTGCGTTTTCTTCTCCTACTGGGATATTGTCCTTATTTATCCGGTACAACGATCTCTTTGCTGGTAAGACTGACACTCCATTTTTCTGTTTTGGAGGGGACTAATGGAGAGTAGGTTTAATTAATAAAATTTTTTTTTTTTTTTTGGCTGTGTGAGCCTTTCGGGAGACATGTCTTGCATTGGAGTGGATCTGTCACGACCTATCACCGTTTTCTGTTGCTCAGTCAGACCTATGTTCTCGGTAATGTGCGGTCTGAGTTGTTCTTTGTTTATGGTTGTCAGTTGTTCACATTTTTATGTTGTTTTTGTTTTTTACAGCAGACATTTATACTTTTATCTATTTTACGTTACTTCTAAAGGGATTTTTCATATAGGAGGTTTGGTATCTAAAATGCACATCAGTGTTTACGTGTTATTTACGGAATGGAAGTGCTTCTGTTTTTTTGTTTTTTTTTGTTTTTTTGCATTTATTGTGTACAATCTTGGGATTATGAATATTCAATGCATACTTTAAATATTTTATCACTGAATGTGAATGGTTTAAATTCTGCTGTTAAAAGAACCCGTGTATTAGAATATTTACACCATAAATCTATCTCCTGTGCCTTAATAAAAGAGACACATTTAAAACAATCTGACGTGGCACGTTTCCAGAATAAGTATTACAAATTAATAGCTTTTTCCTGCGCTCAAAATAAAACTAAGGGGGTGCTTATCCTTGTTAACAGGAAGTTAAATTTAACAATTGAACACCTTGGTAGTGATGAGAAGGGTAGATTTGTTTTTATCCGATGCAAAATATATAATAATAGGTTAGCATTGGTCTCTATTTATGGTCCGAATGAGACAGACAGTGCATTCCTTACACAGATTTCCAAAACTTTACTTGAGGAGATTGATTGCCCTCTAGTGGTGGGTGGTGATTTTAATGCTGTCATAAATCCTGCTTTAGATAAATCTCAATCTGATACAACAGCCAATCCATCCTCTAAATTATTGAATAAATTTATCACTGAGCTCAACCTAATCGATTTATGGAGAATTCAGAATACTAAAGCTAAGGACTTCACTTTTTTTTCTAATAGACACAAGACTTTCTCTAGGATAGATTACATAATTCTCAGCCCATCTTTAATTTCATCTAATTCCTCTATATCTATATTACCAATTTTATTATCTGATCATTCTGCTATGTTGTGCAGTGTTCCTCTTTCCGATGTCAAAGCCAAGTCCCCTAGATGGCGCTTTAACATATCATTATTAAGTAATCAGACTTTTATTACCTCTCTAAAAGAATATATTAAGGACTTTCTTGAAATTAATATGCCCTCTGATGTGGATCCTCAAATACTGTGGGAAACGACTAAGTGTGCTATACGAGGTTTCTGTATAACTTTCTCTTCTACTCTCGCCAAAGCGAGAACTCACCAGTTTACACAATTAGAAAATAAAATCCAATCATTACAAAACCTACAAAAACAACATTTTACTGAGCAACAGGCTACACAGCTGTCCTCTTTAAAAGAAGAATATGATTTATTTTCACACTCAAAGGCAGAATTTATTTTACATAGGACTAGACAAAAATATTATTTTGAATCAGAGAGACCAAGTCATTTATTGGCCCTTAGGTTGAAAGAATGCGAGTCTAAGGCATATATTAGCGCAATAAAATCATCGGATGATCAGGTCACCACAAACCCTGTGGCAATTAATGACATATTTAAAGGTTTTTACACAAATCTGTATAAAGCCGAAACAGATTTTGATGAACCAATTTGTAAGCAGTATTTAGATAAATTGGAACTGCCTCGCATCTCACAGATGGATAAAGAATCTTTGGAGGCCCCATTAAGTCTGGAGGAACTTCACGTCTCTCTAAAGAGCCTTCAAAAGGGCAAATCGCCGGGTCTAGATGGTCTCCCCCCTGAATTATATTTAGAAATTTGGGATTTGGTAGGGATACTTATGCTTAACTCATTGCATTTTGCAATTGAATATGGGGCATTTCATAGAGATAAAAAAACATCACTGATTTCATTACTTCTTAAAAAAGGGAAATATCCATTAGATTGTTCCAGCTACAGACCGATTTCGCTTATCCCATGTGATCTAAAAATCTATGCTAAAGTGTTTGCTTCTCGTTTGGAGAAGGTAATTCACAGTCTGATCAAGGAGGACCAAACTGGTTTCATCAAGGGCGCAATGCATCTGACAATATGCGTCGACTCCTTCATATTCTTGACTTTGCGGACTCCCACCCAACACCTTGTGCGGTCTTTTCACTTGATGCAGAAAAAGCCTTTGACAGGCTAGAGTGGAATTATATGTCAAATCAAATCACTTTTATTGTCACATCACCACAGCACGAGTGCCTTGGTGAGTGAAATTCTTGAGAGCGTGCTCCAGACAGTGCAAAAAAACAAAACAATTTACATATAGACAGTACATATTTACAGACTTTACAGAAGACAATGTGCATAATACACATACACATACTCAATATACACAGTGTACTATACAGACATACTTAGTTACCAATACACTGTATGTACACATTTTACATTATGTACACATCTATACATAGTAATATGTTAAGGTGCAACAGATTATACATATACAACAGATTAGTTGTGCAATAGATAGTTGTGCAAAGGTGCAACAGATTATGCATATGCAATGTCGTGGATGTGCATTGTATGGTATCCAGTGATAGCAGATAGGTTGTATTATTGCAGTGTGTGCGTGTAGTCCAATGAACGGCGGTAAAGTGCAGTGCATGGCATGATGTGTGAGTGAGAGTGTGATGTAGGGTGAATTAGTTATTACTGTTCATTAGCCTGATAGCCTGAGGGAAAAAGCTGTCCCTCAGTCGGTTAGTGCGGGATCGGATGCTGCGGAGACGTCTCCCTGAGGGCAGCAGAGAGAGCAGTCTGTGGGATGGATGGCTGGAGTCCTTGATGATCCTCCTGGCTTTCCTTATACACCGCCTGGTGTAGATGTCCTGGAGGGAGGGAAGCTCACCTCCAACAATGTGGCGGGCAGTTCGCACGACCCTTCGCAGAGCTTTGCGGTTGCCAGCGGTGCTGTTTCCAAACCAGGCGGTGATGCAGCCGGTCAGGATGCTCTCCACAGTGCAGGTGTAGAAGGATCTGAGGATGCTGGGACTCATTCCAAACTTCCTCAGCCGTCTCAGGAAGAAGAGGCGCTGATGTGCCTTCTTCAGCACTGCATCTGTGTGAGTGGACCATGTGAGATCCTCGGTGATGTGAACGCTGAGGAACTTAAAGCTGTTTACCCTCTCCACAGGTGTCTTGTCGATGGAGATGGGTGTGTGTTCTCTGCTCTGTCTCCTGAAATCCACCACCAGCTCCTTGGTCTTGTCGATGTTGAGTGAGAGGTGGTTCTCCTGGCACCATTTAGTCAGGGTACTCACCTCCTCTCTGTAGGCCGTCTCATCGTTGTCGGTGATCAGGCCTATCACCGTTGTGTCATCGGCAAATTTGACGATGACGTTGGAGCTGTGTGTAGCTGTACAGTCGTGTGTGTACAGGGAGTACAGGAGTGGGCTGAGGACGCAGCCCTGCGGAGCACCAGTGTTGAGGATCAGGGGAGATGAGGTGTTGTTGCCCATTCTGACCACCTGACTTCTGCCTGTCAGGAAGTCCAGGATCCAGCTGCACAGAGATCTGTTCAGTCCCAGAGTCTGGAGCTTCTCAACCAGTGTGGCAGGCACTATGGTGTTAAATGCTGAACTATAATCCACGAACAGCATCCTTACATAGGTGTTCTTATTTTCCAGGTGGGAGAGAGCAGTTTGCAGGGTGAAGGCAATAGCGTCGTCTGTGGAACGGTTTCTGCGGTATGCAAATTGTAGTGGGTCCAGTGAGGCAGGCAGCACAGAGCAGATGTGGTCTCTGATGAGCTTCTCAAAACACTTGCTGAAGATGGGTGTCAGAGCAACGGGCCTCCAGTCATTCAAGCATGTGATTTTATTTTTCTTAGGTATGGGCACAATGGTGGATTTTTGAAGCATGAGGGAACCACAGACAGAGAGAGGGACAGATTGAAGATGTCTGTAAAAACCCCAGCTAGTTGGTAAGCGCATGCTATGAGGACACGGCCTGGGATTCCATCCGGGCCCACAGCTTTGTGGATGTTCACCCGTTTGAAGGATCGAGTTACATCCGCGACAGAAAGGGAGAGTGGACTCACCTCTTCTGCAGCAGCCGTGGGAGCGCACTCTGTGTAGGCGGTGTTATGAGCCTCGAAACGAGCATAAAAAGTATTCAGCTCATCCGGTAGAGAGGCCGCAATGTTCACAGTAGCTGGTTTATTCCCTTTAAAACCTGTGATGTTGTTGATGCCCTGCCACATGCTTCTTGGGTTGTTGTTGTTGAATTGTTCTTCAACTTTGTTTTTATATTGTCGTTTGGCTGCTTTGATGGATCTCCTGAGATCGTAACTGGCTTGTTTCCGATCGTCAGTGTTTCCGGATTTAAAGGCAGATGTCCACGCTGACAAGGCTGATCGAACATCGCTGTTAATCCACGGTTTTTGGTTGGGGTAGATGCGTATTATTTTGGTCGGAATTACATCCTCTATACACTTCCGTATGAAACACGTTACAGAATCTGAGTACTCCTCTATGTCGTCATCAGACGCTGCCCAGAACATGTCCCAGTCCACGTGATCAAAACAGTCCTGTAGTATAGCGTCCGTTTGGTCCGACCAGCACTGAATTGTCCTGAGGGCGGGTGCTTCACGTTTCAGTTTCTGCCTATAAGCAGGCAGAAGCAGAACGGAGGAGTGATCCGATTTGCCGAAAGGTGGGCCGGGGAGGGATTTGTAAGCATCCCGGAAGGGGGAGTAGCAATGGTCCAGTACACGATCACCACGCGTGTTGATGGTGATGTGTTGAAATTATTTTGGAGCTATTGTTCTGAAGTTCGCTTTATTGAAGTTCGGTTTCCTGATCACTTATATTCCCATACAGTTCCCTGAGTGCCTGGTCTGTGTTGGCTTGAGGGGGGATGTAAACAGCTGTGATTATGATCGCTGTAAATTCCCTCGGTAGCCAGAATGGTCGACACAGAAGCATATGAAATTCCAGATCAGGGGAGCAGAAGGATTTAATAGATGTTGATATAGAAACAAACGCCCCCACCTCTGCTTTTCCCTGTGAGCTCTTTCGTTCTGTCCGAGCGGTGCACGGAGAAGCCCGTAAGCTCGATGGCTGAGTCTGGAACCATTGCAGACATCCAGGTTTCTGTGAGGCAAATAACGCAGCATTCCCTTGTTTCTCGTTGGTATGAGATGCGCGCACGCAGTTCACAGAGTTTGTTATCCAGTGACTGAACGTTAGCCAGCAAAATTGTTGGGAGAGGAGGTCGAAAGGCACGGCGTCTCAGTCTGACGAGAACGCCAGCTCTCTTCCTTCTTTTCCGGCTACGTTTCGTCGTGGTCGTGCGTTCCAGACAAAGGGCTCTGATGCGGTGTCTGTAAACAATCCACCGGCGTTCAGGAACTCAAAGTCCGGTTTGCGTTGCGTGACGAAAGAACCGATGTTTAAAAGCGTGTCTCTATCGTAGACAGTTATACTAACGACATCTAACACGTAAAACAACAAAAAAACAAACAAAACATACGAAAACCTGCAAAGTTTTCTCGGAGCTCGCAACACGGCTGTCATGCTCGGCGCCATCTTGACTGCAGTGGGCGGTTCTGCAATGTTTCGGCTTCGGTGAACACTTTGTTTCTATGATTAAGACATTATACCACTCACCTGCAGCATCAGTCATAACTGGTAATATTATTTCCCCTCATTCCCTTTACAGCGGGGAACGAGGCAGGGGTGTCCACTTTCCCCCCTTATTGTTTTGTCTATCTCTCGAACCCTTAGCGCAAGCCATCAGGAAATCTGAAGTATCGATTAAGATTCATGACCATAATCATTGTATTTCATTATACGCTGATGATATTATTCTATATTTAGACCACTTTGATGTTTCAGTCTCTAGTGTAATTAAGGAATTTGATAATTTTAGTAGCCTATCAGGATATAAAATAAATTGGAGCAAATCTGCTCTAATTCCAATTAACAATGTTAAGGTTAATTTTTCTATTCCCTCATTTATCCCTGTTAAGGAATCTTTCATCTATTTGGGCATTACCATATATAAAAACATTCATAAGATTGCCAGAGACAATTTTAATAACATTTTAGTTAAGGTCAAAAATGACATTCAAAGATGGAAGAATCTTAAAGTCTCTCTCCAAGGAAGAATATCCACTGTTAAGATGAATTTGTTACCTCAATTTTTTTTTTTCTCTATGCTACCACTTTCTCCCCCTCCAGGTTACTTTAAGGAGATCAACTCCATAATTTCTAAGTTTATCTGGAATGATAAATGTCCCAGAATTAAACTTACCACATTACAACATCCTAATAGCGCAGGAGGACTGGCTGTACCAAATTTTGAGTTATATTATTGGTCGTTCCAGCTTAAGGCCCTTCATAATTGGGTTGATCCTCAATCTACAGTTTCATGGAGGGTGATTGAAGCTGACAAGGTTAAACCAAATAGACTTCAAGATATTTTATTTACTGGCACAGGAAAAAAAGGGGATAATTATAAATTTGGTCCGGTTGTGGCTAACTCTATTAAAATCTGGAAAACGGTTGAACGTCGGATAGGTGGACCCTTCAAATTCTGTAACAGTACACCTTTATGGCACAATTTTAACTTTGTATGTGGAAATCGTTCATTTGTCCAACCCTCATGGTTCTCTTTAGGTGTGAACACGTGCGGTGATATGTATGATAACCAGGGCCTCTGTTCATTTCAGGCATTGAGAACCAAATTTTGTCTACCAGCATCTGCATATTTTGTTTTTCTTCAATTACGTTCTGCTCTCAAAGCGTATGGCGTTCCTTGGTCTTCTTCCATTTCCTCTCATCCTATGCGGGACTGGATTGCACCATCTGCTGGTCGGCCATCTGTTTCCTTAATATATAATAAAATTATTGATTGTATTACAAAACCTCTTTCTATTAAAACTATTTGGAATAGGGAATTATCTGATCTTAATTTATCTGTCGACTGGGAGAGAGTGTGGTCTAATCTCATCTTAACATCTATAAATCTGGCTCATCGTCTTATTCACTTCAAAGTCATTCATAGAGCATACATAACTCCTTACAAAAGATTTAAAATGAAACTACAGTCAAATTTGAACTGCCATATATGTAACACTACATCATCGGGCACTTTTCTGCATATGTTTTGGGAATGTCCTGTCGTCATCAGTCTATGGACACATGTAAACCTGGTTTTGTCATCATTACTGAGAATTGATTGGTCTGTTAACCCAAGTTTATGTCTTCTTAATGATGATTCTGGTCTCTGTATTAGTTCAATGCAAAAGAGAATGTTGTTTGCTGGTTTTACAGCTGTGAAGAAGACAATAATTCAGAACTGGTTTACACCACACATGTGTAGAGAGGCATATTGGATCCGTAGCCTCCTGCAAATTGTCTCATGTGAATGTACAACGGCGCGAGTCGGTGGGGCCAGGCCTTTGACCATTGAGGCTTGGCAGTGTTTTTTACTGAATATACGTGATTATTTAAAGGAGTAACTTTTGTGTTCTTGTTGTACTTCCCTCTCTCCCTCCCTTTTGATTGAACCTTGAGATGTTGAGTATGTGTCTGCTGTTTTGTTTTATTTTATTTTGAATATTATGTTGTGTTGTTTGTGAAAAAAATGAAAATAAAAAAAATTGTTGATAACAAAAAAAAACGGACAAATATTACCCTTATATTACCTATAAGGGTAAGTTTGATGATTTTCAACCAGTTTTGTATTATTTCAATGTCTCTAATATGTGTAAATGAACAATATTTACACTTTCTCTGAGTTATGATATGTCATGACTATGTCTTGAGATATGATATGAGTTATGAGTTAGTATATGTCCTCTTTTATTTGTAAGCAACACTTCACAGGATGATGAAAAATGAAATGATGAGTTTTGACAAAATGACAAAAAAAAAGATGTTTTGCATCAGTTTTGCTGATAAATAAACGGTATCTCGGAGAAAGAATAAACATTGTTCTTTTACACATATTACCAACATTGTAACAATACAAAATGGATTGAAAATTGTTGAACTCCTTCTTTAATAATGTTGAAGAATAGAGTTTAACTGAACACATGGCTAGATAGAGACTTTAATAAGATTTTATGATTTTCATCATGTAATTTAAAGCATTTTAACTGCTGTAATTATTATTTGCTCTGTTTTGATTTTGTGTTGCTGTAACTCTTGTATTATTGTAACTCAGTTTTTGGCACAAAGACAGTCTTAGATGCTGACAGCACTGAACACATGACTTTATTATCTTTGAGCTGCTGTCAAATGGACATTACTTTCTTCCCCAGTGAGTCTCAGTCACCTCTGGCTGATTAAAGGACATTTTTAAATTGTAATCTTGAAAACATGCATTTTCTGTAAACCTACTTTGAAATGATAAGTATTGTGAAAGGTGCTTATGTTTTACTGCAACAGCCACAGTTAAACCATGTTATTGTAGTAAAACTATGGTTGATTTTGCTTTTACTATGGTTTTACTGCAAATGTTGTGGTTAAATTTTGAAAGAGTACAAATAATCTTTTCATGTGTAAGTCATCACACTCTTGGTGGATTAAAGACACCCTATAATTCATTAAAAACATTAGAAACTTGAAAAAAAACACTTTCTTTTCACCGGCCGAGTACACAATTCTCTAACATTCGATTCGTCTGATTAAGTCCTTTTCATTCCAGCTAGTAAACTTCATTTTTGTATTGATTTGTAGAATTCAGTTTTAAGTAGACCTAATACTTTGTCTCTTTGTCTCAGTATCTCCTAATTTTTCATTATCTTCGATGAGAATGTACTTACTTAACTACTTCCACTATTACTTTCTCTTTTACTTTTCTCTTGTTATTTTTTAAAATGTATCTATTTATTTTTATTATGTGTTGTTTTCTTTCACCCTGAATGTATTTTAAGAAATCATAAATCCTATCTATATAAATAAATAAAGTGTTGAATCATTTACAGAATCTCACGTATTAGATGTAGTTCAAACTCTTTAATTTCTAGTTATTTTTTAGCACAACATCCATATGTATTTCACCAAGAATTTAACTCTGAACATCGTTGATATGTTTTATTATTTGCATGTAAATAGGTTTGCACTTTTCTGATTTTAGCTTGTGAACGGGACTTTTATTTTGGAGGGGAGATATGACATCATAAGGCTGCGCCGCGCTCCTGCTCTATTGTGAATTAGCAATAATTAGGGTTTTTATTTTTATTTTTTATTAACACTGATCCACACTCCGGAACAGAAGGGGGCGGTAATGCACCAATAAGCTGGATGCCAACTGCCGTTAAAAATAAAAAAGAAGAAGAAGAAGAAGCTCTATTGTGATTTGGCTGAAGAAAGGTTTGTGTTTTGAGCATTTGAACTGTTCAGGCACTTTATGCTTTTAATGAGAACTCTTAAATTAATGTTTTATTACTGAAAGCAACATTGTAATGCTTTGTATAACATTTTAGAAGGCTTTATTTATTTATTTATGTTTTTAAGGAAAGTGCATGAGTAACACATTTATTTTCTTTGTTAATTATTCTCATCTTGTCCAAACTCACAGAAAAACATCCACGTGACACACTATTATAAAGATGGCGTTTATTAAAGAGGAGAGTGAAGACATTAGGATTGCAGAAGTATTCAGCATCAAACATGAAGATACTGAGGAACAAACAGGTTTGTTTCTTTCTCAAAGCTGAACTCAGTCATTTGATTCTTATTCACAGTACAGCTCTACATAAATGAATGATATTTCTGAAGAATGTCATATGATTTTTCTAATTATGGCTTTTATTTGACCTGGAGTGTAGGCCAGGGCCGGCTCTAGACATTAGGACCCCCCCCAACAAATATGATTCCCAACCTTTTTATTTATACATTTAATTTTGTATATCTTTACTTATACAGGAAAAAAGCTTGGAAAAATTACTATTTAAAATGCTTTTGAAAGAATCCTCATCAGGCCTAAATTTAGCCTATTTGATCAAAAATACAGAAAAAAAGCATAATATTGTGACATATTATTACAATTTAAAATAATGGTATTCTGTGAATATTTCTGTGATGCAAAACTGAATTTTCATCAGCCATTACTCCAGTCATCAGTGTCACATGATCCTACATAAATCATTATAATATGCTGATTTATTATCAACGTTAGAAACAGTGCTTAATGATTATTATTAGTAGTAGTAGTAGTATTGTTATTAGTATTATTTGATCAAATAAATGATGAGCATAAGAAATTTCTTTCAAAAACATTACAAATTGTAATGGGTCCAAACTTTTGACTGGCACTGTATGTACATATTAATCAAACTTTATCTAAGGTAATCTCTTTCTTGTTCGATGAAGATGTTGTTGTTGTTATCATTTTGCTGTTTTATTTAATTTAATCAAGTTTCAGAATACCACTTCAGTAAGTGCTTTTATCATTTTTCCTAGCTGGGTATGAGCAGGATTTCTCCCTCCCATTTAATCAATATTGACTACAGATATTGTCATATTATTAATATCAATAATATGATATTATGTATTGCATTGTTACCTTAAATATGACATATTTACACAAATCAAGTGTAACAGAAAGACACGGTCGATCACTACTAAGCAGAAAAAAGTTTAGTTAGTTGAAACTGAAATTATAAGTGTTGTTAGAGCAGTAATCCTGTAATCATCAGCCAAATTTAGAAGATACATCTGAGATCCTTTATTTTCAGTAAAAATGCTCTAGTGTGTTTGCTTTTTAACTTTGAATACAAACTTCTCTGCTTTTACTTTTGTAGCTATTTTGCTAGTCAGCTCCCAACGCGATGTCATTTATTGAACGTGCAAATTCAAAGCATCACGTCTGGATGCGTCAACTGCGCTCGCGCTCTTTTAAACTCGTAATAAAGCGGTCAATGATCTTTACAGAAATGATGCTGATCGACAGAACAATTTTATATTTAGAATACATTGCAATCACTCCAAAAAAGATGACAACAACTCACACACCTGCATTAGGAGTTATACTTCTTTGCCTGTCTATTTAGTCTTTTGTATCACATATTTCGCAGCACCTGAAGTATGTGTTCTTTACGCAAACATTCAGAAGGCGGGACACGCTTTGAAACTGCAACATTAATTGGTTTAATTGCAGATGATTGACAATTCAGCTATATCCAATGAACAATGAGGCTAGTATTTCTGCCCGTCTTGACTGATGGACTGGCGTATAGGGAATGTTACGGTTATGGAGGCCCCTCCTCAAAGCCCGATGCCCCAATCGCTTGCTCTGCCTATAGCTAGCGCCGGCCCTGGTGTAGGCTAAAGTGATAGTTCAGCCAAAAATGAAAATTACCCCATAATTAAGCTTTATAATGGCAGTGAATAGGGGTGAGATTTTGACATTCGCTTTTGACTTACATTAGACAAACAAGACCTTTGATGACCAGCTGACCTTCTAAGAGCACATTGCAAAGATTGCTCGATCTTGCAGGTTTGCGCTACACAACATCAGAAAAATCAGGCCCTTTCTAACAGAGCATGCTGCACAACTTCTTGTCCAGGCCCTTGTTGTTTCTAGGCTGGACTACTGCAATGCTCTTCTGGCTGGACTTCCATCAAACACAATCAAACCTCTACAAATGATTCAGAATGCAGCGGCACGACTGGTCTTCAATGAGACCAAAAGAACCCATGTTACACCTCTCTTCATCTCATTGCACTGGCTACCAGTGGCAGCTCGCATCAAGTTCAAGACACTGATGCTTGCATACAGAACGACCACAGGCTCAGCACTACTTCCACTCACTATTACGAATCTACATCCCCTCCAGAAGTCTGAGATCTGCTAGTGAGCGACGCCTTGTGGTACCATCACAGAGAGGCTCAAAATCACTCTCCAGAACATTCTCATTCACCATTCCTGGATGGTGGAATAATCTTCCAACCCCTATCCGGAATGCTGGATCCCTGTCAATCTTCAAGCAACAACTGAAAACTCATCTCTTTCGGCACTACTTGACTTCATCCTAAACTTTTTCTTAAAAAAAAATAAAAAATCTTTCCCTTTATCTTTCTCTCCTTCCCTTGCTAGCTTGTACTTATTTGAACAATGACTGAGACTTGGTGTTATGAGCACTTCCTCTGTCTGATTGCCTCTTCAAGATGAATCGCTTTATGTATTCCCCAATTGTAAGTCACTTTGGATAAAAGCATCTGCCAAATGACTAAATGTTAATGTACATTAACTTCTGTGACGTAGTGCACACTCCTATGATGTGCTACGCAACACTACGCATTCTAAGCACATGAGCTGCGCAGCACATCATATGAGTGTGCACTACGTCACAGAAGTTAACGCAAGTGAATTGCGTATCCGCATGGTTCCAGAAGCTAGTTGTATTGCTTTATAAAGTGTTAAATAAGGATATTTGTCTTACACAAATGCATTGATTCACTTCAGAAGGCCTTTATTAACCTCTTGGAGCTGTGTGAAGTACGTTTTATGATCGCTGGATGATTTTCGAGCTTCAAGATCTCATCTCCCATTCCCTAAAATTATAAAGCTTGGAAGACGCAGGTGAATTTTATTAATTTATTTATTTTCGTCTGAAAGAAGAAAGTCCTATACATCTAGGATGGCTTGAGGGGTGAGTAAATCATGGGGTGATTTTTATTTTTGGATGAACTAACCTTTTAATCCTTGTCCCCCCTCCCCTCTCTTACCCCACACACCACTGAACTCTGAGCCAATAATATTATTATTATTATTATTTTTTTTTTTCTACATGTCCTTATTTGTAATAGTTGCATTTTTGTGTATATATATACACATACACACACATATATATATATATATATATATATATATATATATATATATATATATATAATATACAGTGAGGAAAATAAGTATTTGAACACCCTGCTATTTTGCAAGTTCTCCCACTTAGAAATCATGGAGGGGTCTGAAATTGTCATCGTAGGTGCATGTCCACTGTGAGAGACATAATCTAAAAAAAAATCCAGAAATCACAATGTATGATTTTTTAACTATTTATTTGTATGATACAGCTGCAAATAAGTATTTGAACACCTGTCTATCAGCTAGAATTCTGACCCTCAAAGACCTGTTAGTCTGCCTTTAAAATGTCCACCTCCACTCCATTTATTATCCTAAATTAGATGCACCTGTTTGAGGTCGTTAGCTGCATAAAGACACCTGTCCACCCATACAATCAGTAAGAATCCAACTACTAACATGGCCAAGACCAAAGAGCTGTCCAAAGACACTAGAGACAAAATTGTACACCTCACAAGGCTGGAAAGGGCTACGGGGAAATTGCCAAGCAGCTTGGTGAAAAAAGGTCCACTGTTGGAGCAATCATTAGAAGATGGAAGAAGCTAAACATGACTGTCAATCTCCCTCGGACTGGGGCTCCATGCAAGATCTCACCTCGTGGGGTCTCAATGATCCTAAGAAAGGTGAGAAATCAGCCCAGAACTACACGGGAGGAGCTGGTCAATGACCTGCAAAGAGCTGCGACCACCGTTTCCAAGGTTACTGTTGGTAATACACTAAGACGTCATGGTTTGAAATCATGCATGGCACGGAAGGTTCCCCTGCTTAAACCAGCACATGTCCAGGCCCGACTTAAGTTTGCCAATGCCATTTGGATGATCCAGAGGAGTCATGGGAGAAAGTCATGTGGTCAGATGAGACCAAAATAGAACTTTTTGGTCATAATTCCACTAAACGTGTTTGGAGGAAGAAGAATGATGAGTACCATCCCAAGAACACCATCCCTACTGTGAAGCATGGGGGTGGTAGCATCATGCTTTGGGGGTGTTTTACTGCACATGGGACAGGGCGACTGCACTATATTAAGGAGAGGTTGACCGGGGCCATGTATTGCGAGATTTTGGGGAAAACAACCTCCTTCCTCAGTTAGAGCATTGAAGATGGGTCGAGGCTGGGTCTTCAAACATGACAATGACCCAAAGCACACAGCCAGGATAACCAAGGAGTGGCTCTGTAAGAAGCATATCAAGGTTCTGGCGTGGCCTAGCCAGTCTCCAGACCTAAACCCAATAGAGAATCTTTGGAGGGAGCTCAAACTCCGTGTTTCTCAGCGACAGGCCAGAAACCTGACTGATCTAGAGAAGATCTGTGTGGAGGTGTGGGCCAAAATCCCTCCTGCAGTGTGTGCAAACCTGGTGAAAAACTACAGGAAACGTTTGACCTCTGTAATTGCAAACAAAGGCTACTGTACCAAATATTAACATTGATTTTCTCAGGTGTTCAAATACTTATTTGCAGCTGTATCATACAAATAAATAGTTAAAAAATCATACATTGTGATTTCTGGATTTTTTTTTTTAGATTATGTCTCTCACAGTGGACATGCACCTACGATGACAATTTCAGACCCCTCCATGATTTCTAAGTGGGAGAACTTGCAAAATAGCAGGGTGTTCAAATACTTATTTTCCTCACTGTATATATTTGATTTGTACTTATCTGTATTTTTGCGTTCTACTGTTAGTAGAGTAGTATGACTTAGTACTTGGTGGCAAAACCCTTGTTGGCAATCACAGAGGTCAGACGTTTCTTGTAGTTGGCCACCACGTTTGCACACATCGCAGTAGGGATTTTGTCCCACTCTTTGCAGATCCTCTCCAAGTCATTAAGGTTTCGAGGCTGACGTTTGGCAACTCCAACCTTCAGCTCCCTCCACAGATTTTCTATTAAATTCAATTCAATTCAAGTTTATTTGTATAGCGCTTTTTATGATACAATCGTTGCAAAGCAGCTTTACAGGAAATTAAGTTTCTACAATACATTTATATATTGTAGAAACTTAATATATTTAACTTATGGCAACATTTGGTAATTCTGTATGTTGTCTGAGGGTTAGCATCCTCTGAGGTCCTCTGAGGGTTGGCATCATTTCTTCTCAGGTGTTTGGTCATCTCAGATCATTTAAGGGTTGGATCCAGACTGAAGCTTGTGTAATTCCTAGTTGGCAGAAACAGAGAAACAAATAGAGACGTAATTAGCATAGCTGTTGTTCCATCCAAGCAAAAATAATTTGTTCAACCAAAGCTAAAGAATAATAATGTTCGTTTGATCAGATATAACTGCAGTACAAGATTATGAGATGCATTATATGAATGCTTGGCTAAAGAGATGTCTTTAATCTAGATTTTCTATGGGATTAAGGTCTGGAGACTGGCTAGGCCACTCCACTCCTTAATGTGCTTCTTCTTGAGCCTCTCCTTTGTTGCCTTGGCCGTGTGTTTTGGGTCATTGTCATGCTGGAATACCCAACCACGACCCATTTTCAATGCCCTGGCCCTGACGGTACATGGCCCCGTAGATCGTCCCTTTGGTGTGGTGCAGTTGTCCTGACCCCTTAGCAGAAAAACACCCCCAAAGCATTATGTTTCCTGGAGCATTATGTTTGGTGTTCTTGGGGTCATAGACAGCATTCCTCCTCCTCCAAACACGGCGAGTTGAGTTGATGCCAAAGAGCTCGATTTTGGTCTCATCTGACCACAACACTTTCACCCAGTTCTCCTCTGAATCATTGGCAAACTTCAGACGGGCCTGTACATGTGCTTTCTTGAGCAGGGGGACCTTGCGAGCGCTTGCAAAGTTGGTTGCCATTGATCAGCTTGGTCATCTGCATTTTCAGGATACGATAACTGAACTGCCAACAATATGAACCGTCTGAGCAGTTGTACATGACAAACGCGTCAGTGTTGTTTCAGCTCTGCTAGACCAGTCAGTGTGAAACACAACACAGTGCATCTCTGTTTGTTATCTTCTTGCCGCCAGTTATAAGCAGAGAACAGAGGATGTTTGTAAGTATAAATCCATCTCTGCACACGTGAACGTAAGCGCGACGCATTACTCTACACTGCGCAAAACTCCGCATTTGAACAGTAAATTGCAAATACTTAATACTTACAGTCGCTGATTCAGAAGTGCCAGATTGTCATAGCAAAGTCGGAATTGGCCCTTTTTTTGTGCACAGACAGCCTTCCTAGGTTCACGAGACTGTCATCCATAAAATGCACAAAAACAGCCTAAAACAGCTTTAGGACTCTCTGATCACTGTTTGATTAATCTTATACCGACCTACAGGCAGAAACTGAAATCAGCTAAACCTGTGGTAAAGACTTTAAAGAGATGGACTAATGAAACCGAGCGGGTTTTACAAGCCTGTTTCCACCTTACTGATTGGAGTGTTTTTGAAGCTGCTGCAATCGATCTGGAAGAGCTCACAGAGACTGTAACATCTTATATCAGTTTCTGTGAAGATGTGTGTATTCCTACCAGGACTCATTTAACTTACAACAACGACAAACCGTGGTTCACTGCAAAACTCAGACAGCTCCATCAGGCCAAAGAAGATGCTTAGAAGAAGGGGGACAAAGTCTTGTATAAACCGACCAAATACACACTGGAAAAGGAGATCAGAGTAGCAAATATGAATTATTCTGGAAAACTAAGGATTCAGTTCACTTCCAGCGACTCGGCATCAGTGTGGAAAGGTCTGAAAGAGATCACCAACTACAAGACACCATCCCCCAGCACTGCGGAGAATCAACAACTGGCAGACTATCTGAATGAGTTCTAAAAAACTGGGTGTTGAAAAACACCCCACACCCACCCTGAACACCTCTCAACACAACCATTAACACCTTCAGCAACCCCCCTCTCCCCCACACCTGCAATTCAGATCAGCGAAGACGATGTGTGCCAGGTCTTCCAGAAGCAGAAGAGGAAGAAAGCACCAGGCCCAGACGGTGTGACACCAGTCTGTCTGAAATCCTGTGCTGACCAGCTGGCCCCCATCTTCACACAGATCTTCAACAGATCACTGGAACTGTGCGAAGTCCCTTCATGCTTCAAATGCTTCACCATCATCCCCATCCCAAAGAGACCCAAAATTACAGGACTAAATGATTACAGGCCTGTGGCTCTAACGTCTGTGGTCATGAAGTCATTTGAAAAACTGGTGCTGGACTACCTGAAGGACATTACTGGACCCCTGCTGGATCCTCTTCAGTTTGCCTACAGAGCAAACAGGTCTGTGGACGATGCAGTCAACATGGGACTGCATTATGTTCTGCAACACCTAGACAGACCAGGGACCTATGTGAGGATCCTGTTTTTGGACTTCAGCTCAGCTTTTAACACTATCATCCCAAACCTCCTCCTGCCCAAATTAACTCAGCTCTCCATGCCCACCTCCGTCTGTCAGTGGATCACCAGCTTCCTGACAGACAGGCAGCAGCTAGTGAGGCTGGGAAAATACACATCCAAGACAGCAAACGAGAAAGTATTGTTTGCCTATATTACTAATTAAAGCAATCGTTATAATACTTTTTGTATATATTTTAATTCCTTTGTTAACAGTGAACAAGAGGGAGAATGTGAGCACTGTGTGCTCAGGTGCTGCCATTCTCAGCGCCGTCAAACTAAAAGTCCCGCCTCGAACACATCGGCCAAACAGAAAAACTTATCGGCCGATCCCGATATTTGAAAAATGACAAATATCGGCCAACCACTACTCTGTATACTTGGTTGAAGTTTATGGCATTAACTATTTACTTTTTTTTTGTGTGTTATTGTGTCAGAAATGTGGGATATTCATATATGATTTTATTATATTATTAATGTTTCCATTATAACACTTTTTACAATACAGATTATGTCAAAGCAGCATTAACAGCTCTTTAAATCTTTAAAAATAGCCTAATAAATTCACAAAACCCCTTATTTTTTTTTTGGGGGGGGGGGGGGGTCTCACACGTGCTCTAGTGTAGTTATTTACCGGTAGTTGTTAATGATGATGGGTGTCATCAGATTTCTGTTTATGCTTTCATTTTTCATTCTTACTGTTATTTAGAAAGACAGACAACAGAAATACATAGAATGTGTGAATTAGCTCTTATGTGAGAGCAGTGTTACTGAATGAGACTTTTAAACTGATGTGCTCTACACTCTTTCTTTTGTGTCAACACTCTTTTAATATAGTGATATAATGATTTGCAGTGCCTCTTTGATTTCTTGTTGATTTTGGCAAATCTGCTTCTTCCACACAGATATTCAGCTAAAATATTCCCATCAGTTTGCATGTGAAGACGAGCATCAGAGCATCAGGAAGAAATCTGTAAAGACTGAGTTTATTAAAGAGGACAGAGAGAAGATGAGAGATCCAGAGCGCTGCAGAATAAAACACACTGAAGATACTGAACAACAAACAGGTTGGTGTTTATTTTTCTTTCTTTATTAATAGTGCTGAGGGTCATAATGTTTCAAGTAGTTTTAGATTTTGTTTGTTGTAATTGGAACATTCTTTAAAGATCTTCAATAATATACCTAAATCAAATAATAAGGTACACTTTCTATGAACTGGGTACTTTTTTGCAAGAACATTATTTATGTTAGATTAAAGTTCTTCCTACAGAAACATGGGATTTGTGCCTATTATGATTTAAAAATCATAATTCGAAAATCAAGGTATCTCATTAATGAAAAGTTGCAGGGACGTGTATATAAAATGTACTAGATGTATTTATAAAATTGCATCAAAGTATCAAAAATGTTGTATACCAATTGTCTACTTGCCACTGTTACATCAGGGTTCAATTTATGTCTTTTCACTTTTTTATGAGTTGCTGACAAAGGAACTGTTTTTGATTTTATTTCAGAGTTGAATGACGAAAATGAGGACAATGAAGAAATAAGTGAAGTTGAGGAGAAAAATCACTTCAAAACTGGAGAAAAACTTTTGAATTGTTGTCAAAGCAAACAGATAATATTAAGGAAAACAAGAGCCAAGGAATCTTTCACCTGCACTCAGTGTGGAAAGAGACTGAAATGCAGATATAGTCTTGATGTTCACATGAGAGTTCATACTGGAGAAAAACCTTACAAGTGTTCACACTGTGATAAGAGATTCAGTGTGTCATCAAATCTGAAAACACATGAAAGGATCCACGCTGGAGAGAAACCGCACACATGTGATCAGTGCGGCAAAACATTTTTGTGGGCTTCAGGCCTGAAGAAACACCTGAGAGTTCATACAAAGGAGAAGCCACATTCATGTCATTTGTGTGGAAAGAGTTTTTCACATCTACAAAGTTTGAAAATGCATCATAAAAAACACACTGGTGTGAGAGAGTACATGTGCTTTGAGTGTGAGAAGACTTTTACTACAGCAAACTATTTAAAACTGCACCAGATGATTCACACTGGAGAGAAACCTTACAAGTGTTCACACTGTGACAAGAGATTCAGTCAGTCAGGAACCCTGAAAAGACATGAGGTTGTTCACACTGGAGAAAAACCTTACAAGTGTTCACACTGTGACAAGAGATTCAGTGTGTCATCACATCTGAAAACACATGAGAGGATCCACACTGGAGAAAAACCTTACAAGTGTTCACACTGCGACAAGAGATTCAGTGTGTCAGAAATCCTGAAAACACATGAGAGGATTCACACTGGAGAGAAACCTTACAAGTGTTCACACTGTGACAAGAGATTCAGGCACTCAGGAGCCCTGAAAAGACATGAGAGGATCCACACTGGAGAAAAACCATATACAGGTGCATCTCAATAAATTAGAATGTCATGGAAAAGTTCATTTATTTCAGTAATTCAACTCAAATTGTGAAACTCGTGTATTAAATTAATTCAATGCACACAGACTGAAGTAGTTCAAGTCTTTGGTTCTTTTAATTGTGATTTAGGCTCACATTTAACAAAACCCCACCAATTCACTATCTCAACAAATTAGAATACTTCATAGGACCAATAAAAAAAAACATTTTTAGTGAATTGTTGGCCTTTATATGTACTCAATACTTGGTAGGGGCTTCTTTTACTTTAATTACTGCCTCAATTCGGCTTGGCATGGAGGTGATCAGTTTGTGGCACTACTGAGTTGGTATGGAAGCCCAAGTTTCTTTGACAGTGGCCTTCAGCTCATCTGCATTGTTGGGTCTGGTGTCTCTCATCTTCCTCTTGACAATACCCCATAGATTCTCTATGGGGTTCAGGTCAGGCGAGTTTGCTGGCCATTCAAGCACAGTAACACCATGGTCATTGAACCAGCTTTTGGTACCTTTGGCAGTGTGGGCAGGTGCCAAGTCCTGCTGGAAAATGAAATCAGCATCTCCATAAAGCTTGTCAACAGAAGGAAGCATGAAGTGCTCTAAAATTTCCTGGTAGATGGCTGTGTTGACTGTGGACTTCAGAAAACACAATGGACCAACACCAGCAGAGGACATGGCAGCCCAAATCATCACTGACTGTGGAAACTTCACACTGGACTTCAAGCAACATGGATTCTGTGCCTCTCCACTCTTCCTCCAGACTCTGGCACCATGATTTCCAAATGAAATGCAAAATGTACTTTCATCTGAAAAGAGGACTTTGGACCACTTATCAACAGTCCAGTTCATTTTCTCCACAGCCCAGTTAAGATGCTTCTGACATTGTCTCTGGTTCAGAAGTGTCTTGGTAGCCCTTTTCCTGAAGACTTGTGAAGCTCTCCCAAGTGTTTGAATCAGCTTTGCTTGACTTTATTCTCAAGCTTGCGGTCATCCCTGTTGCTTGTGCACCTTTTCCTACCCAAATTCTTCCTTAGTCAACTTTGCATTTAATATGCTTTGATACAGCACTCTGTAAACAGCCACACCTTTCATTAATGACCCTCTGTGACTTACCCTCTTTATGGAGGGTGTCAATGTTCGTCTTCTGGACCATTGCCAAGTCAGCAGTCTTCCCCATTATTTGGGTTTCAAAGAACAAGAGATACCCGGAATTTATACTGTAGGGATGGTCATTAATTGAAACTCAAATGTAAATATTCTAATATTTTGAGATATTGATTTTTGACTTTCATGAGCTGTAAGCTCTAATCCTCAAAATTAAAACTTTTTTTTTTAATGTTTTACTTTACATGCAATGAATCTAAAATATATGAAAGTTTCAATTTTTGAAAAGTTACAAGAAAAAATGAACTTTTTCACGACATTCTAATTTATTGAGATGCACCTGTATGTGTTCACACTGTGACAAGAGATTCGGTTGGTCATCAACTCTGAAAATTCAATTTAATTCAAGTTTATTTGTATAGCGCCTTTCACGATACAATCGTTGCAAAGCACTTTACAGGAAATTAAGTTTCTACAATATATTTATACATTGTAGAAACTTAATATATTAACTTATGGCAAAATGTGTTAATTCTGCATGTTGTTGGGGGATCAGAGGTTGGCATCCTCTGAGGTCCTCTGAGGGGTTGGCATCATCTCTTCTCAGGTGTTTGGTCATCTCAGATCATTTAAAGGGATAGTTCACTTTGAAATTAAAATTTGGTATCTATCAGCTTACCCCAAGGGCATCCAAGATGTAGGTGTCTTTTTTTTCTTCAGTAGATCCAATTTTGATGTTTTTAGGTCAAACCGTTCTAGTCTGTCAGTCATATAATGGCAGGTATAGGTCACTGTCTCTATAAGAGGGAAAAATAACATGCACAGAGAAATTCAAATTAAACAATTCCCCATTGTGTCTGGGCGGAGGGCGTGTCTGAAGCGTGGTGCTGACGCAACTTCGTGGTATTTTCTTGTTGGAAGACACGCACTGTCATCGCTCGTGTCGTTTCTGAACTGTCTACTCTAGGATAATGACTTCTTTTAAGCAGACCCGCTTGCTGTCATGCATTGTATTTCTATACGAGCACTCCATGTATCCGTTTCATTCATCTGTAGCTCGCCGTCAACGCTTGACGGAGGGTGTGTTTGAAGCGTGGTGCTTTAAAAAATTATTTGAGTTGTTTGACAGTATTATTATATACGGTTATGTATATTCCTTTTGGTACAAAATGATGGCTCTTTAATTTCGGAATGGCACAAATATTATTCATGGACTAATCCTTCGTCATAGTAAGATTCCTTTTTTTTTTTTTCTCGCCGGTGTCATGTCTCAATAAACTGTTCCTGGATCTGTTATTTTTTACATGGTTAGGTGGAAGTGACGTAGGGTGAGGAGGGTGGAGTTGCAGCATGTGTGTTTGGCCAGTTACAGATGAATGAAACGGATACATGGAGCGCTCGTATAGAAATACAATGCATGACAGCAAGCGGGTCTGCTTAAAATAAGTCATCATTATCCTAGAGTAGACAGTTCAGAAACGACACGAGCGATGACCGTGCGCGTCTTCCAACAAGAAAATACCACGAAGTTGCGTCAGCACCACGCTTCAGACATGCCCTCCGTCAAGCATGAGCCAGAGCGTGCGCACACACATGTCACACACCGGATGTGTGTGCGCACTCAGATCACTTGGACATGGTTGTGTACAAGAGGTAAAAAACTATATAAATACTGTTCGTTTTCTCACACAAACCGCTCGTTTCGTGTCTTAGGCCATCAATGTGTAGTTACGATGGGGAATTTTTTAATTTGAATTTCTCTGTGCATGGTCTTTTTCCCAATTATCGTTATCAGGAAGGCTATTCCAGAGTTTGGGAGCCAAATATGAAAAAGCTCTACCTCATTTAGTAGACTTTGCTATTCTAGATACTACCAAGAGTCCAGAGTTTTGCGACCTTAGGGAGCGTGATGGATTGTAGCGTGATAGAAGACTAGTTAGGTACGCAGGAGTTAAACCATTTAGGGCCTTATAGGCAAGTAATAATATTTTGTAACTGATACGGAACTTAATAGGTAGCCAGTGCAGAGACTGTAAAATTGGGGTAATATGATCATATTTTCTTGACCTGGTAAGGACTCTAGCCGCTGCGTTTTGGACTACCTGTAGCTTGGTTATTGAAGATGCAGGACAACCACCTAGCAGTGCATTACAATAGTCCAGTCTAGAGGTCATGAATGCATAAACTAGCTTTTCTGCATCAGAAACGGGTAACATGTTTCATAACTTGGCAATCTTTCTAAGATGGAAAAATGCTGTTTTTGTAACATGGGACATATGATTTTCAAAAGACAAGTTGCTGTCTAATATAACTCCCAGATTTTTGATGCAAATTGTAATCTACAAGATTCTGTGTACTGTTTTGGTCCAATAAGTAGTATCTCTGTCTTATCTGAATGTAATAGGAGAAAATTATTGGTCATCCAATCTTTTAAATTTGTAACAAATTCTGTTAGCTTAGATAATTTAGAAGTTTCATCTGGTCTTGTTGAAATGTATAGTTGAGTATCATCAGCATAACAATGGAAACTAATCCTGTATTTTCTAACAATATTACCAAGGGGCAACATGTATATTAAAAATAGCAGAGGGTATAGGACAGATCCTTGTGGCACTCCATACTTTACTGGCTTTAAATGAGATGATTCCCCATTTAAATAGACAAAGTGGTAGCGATCAGACAGGTAGGATCTAAACCATCTTAAAGCCTGCCCTTGAATACCTATATAGTTTTGCATTTGACCTATGAGTATTTTATGATATATAGTGTTGAACGCAGCACTAAGATCAAGTAATACTAGCAATGAGATGCAGCCTTGGACACCCTTGAATCAGCTTGCTGACGAGTCAATCTAAAATACCAGGAGTCGAGCTTACTCTTGGCAGGCTTCTCCAGGGGGCTCCAGGTAAGCTCAAGCTCCTGGATAGCTGTGGTCAAGACCCTCACCAGCTCCTCCTGGAGGTCGGGCGGCCCCTCGCTGACTGGACAATCATGCTCTGTTTCCACCCAATCCTCTTTCTCCGAGGCCGAGATGGACATCGAGTCCTTGTCTTCTTCCTCCCAGCTGAACAACACAAATTCCGCAATGTTCGGCGGAGAGTGGAAGCAGTCCTCAGGGAAGATGACTGGGGAACGGGGTGAGCCTCAAGGCTCGAGCCACATTGCGGCAATGCAGTTCTCGTGCTGATCTGGCGGTTCAATGGGTCCTGTGCAGGTCTTACAAAATGAAGCCGTTGTTCAGAAGTAAAACAAGCAGGTGAAGGAGAAGATTCTGACATAATTGATGCGTGCATTGCATTTTATATTGCCTCTCGAGCTAGTCAATATTTGCATACTTTGTGACAATTAGCCAGTCAATTGGACTAGCGTGAGCCAATAGGACTCCAGGAAAAGTTGGAAGGGAAAGAGTTTCCATAGCAGAGAGAAATCTCCGTAAAGTCGAGTGGAGCTCGAGAGGGAACCAGTATCTTACCAGCAAAATTTAGATGGATGACGATTGTAATGAAGGTAAAGACGATTACAGTGACACAACGTAATTGTACAATATTAGACGCGCAAGTCTGTTAATAATGTGCAAACAAACAGACTGTGCATGTGCGCTCTTTGATAGCTTTTTTTTTTTTTACATGAGCACATTTCAGTATGGTCACATGTCTGGCAAATGATTTATAATGGACACTTGCTGAAGGAATGTTTTCAGTGGTGTTTATATACACATGGGCCTCAACACTCACTCTGACAGAAGAACTGTTCACTGGTGATGTTGAGCTGCCTTCAGATCACTACATTCGACAAATTCATTATGTTTTTATTTACTTTTTAAATTTGTGTTCTGCTCTTTTTAATAATTCCGAAAGGATGGTTAAGGCTGTATAGTGGTCTGTTGGCATCTCCGTGTGGTCCTGTTTGGTATTGCAGCTTGACTTGTAGTTATTTATAAATATATAGAAATTAAACTTTTTTTTTTTCCTCACAGTTTAAGTTTTCATTTATATTGAAAAAGCTCGTAGAAAATATAGTTTTGTGGGAATCATCCTCAATCTTTAACTTGGTTAAACAATTATCTTTATTTAAAATGTTTCAAGTCTTAATACTTCTACTTTTGTTATACTGGGATAAATCATATCGGGATGTATGCTAAAATTGTTGGATGTGGCACCCCACTTTGAAAAATGGCCACCAGCCGTCACTGGTAACAAATATGCACATTCCACCGTTGTTTTTCTTACCATTATTTATACTTATACTTTATAATTTACATTTCTTAGTATACCTCATACATTTATTATTAATATTATTATTACTACATTTCATTATTTAACTACTTATTTATTATTTATTTACTAACTTTATTTCAGTATGGTGACATATTTACAATTGAAACTGAATATTTAGTAGAGGGCAGGGTTTTATTTTTGCGCTCCTCCTCTCATTTCTCACTTGCAGCAAACTAATGGAATAAATAGCAAATTAATCCACTTGATTGGCTCTATGACTCTCTCTCCTCTCCACCTGTAGCTGGTGTGTGGTGAGCGCACTGGCGCCGTTGTCCTGTGGCTGCCATCGCATCATCCAAGTGGATGCTGCACACACTGGTGGTGGTTGAGGAGAGACCCCCCCCCCACATGATTGTAAAGGCAATATACAATAAAAGCGCTATATAAATGCATCATTCATTCATTCATTCAATGGTTGGAGGGGTGTGGTTAAGCAAATTCTGCCTAAGCCGTCAAACTGACGTCTTCAGAGCAGATCATCAGAGTGCCATTCCGGAGCAGAAGCAAATGATCAGATTTTGATTAAAGATTTCCAAGACAAACTATTTTCTTCAAAGGATTAACTTGCATGGATTAATTAACTGTTCACCAACAACAATGTGCACTAACAAAATAAATATTGTACATTTTGATTTCATGCGGACATTAATATCTGTGTATTATAGTTTTTTTGTGTGTTTTATCCAAAGTTTTACAGCATTTTCTGTTGTTTTTTTTTTGTTTCAATGCAAGTTCATTTTGAACACAATTTGTAAAAATTTTACCTGAAGAAATCCTGATGTTCCTGTCTGACTTGTTTAAACACACTCATATGATCATAAACTCATCATACAGCTCTTGCCAGGAAAATACCAGGGCCAGATTGGCTAATCGGGAGTCCATTTTCCAAATACTGTAAACGCCTGACAATTATGCCAATACTTTATGATTGTAGGCTATTTATGCCCATGCATGATGATAAATGAGCGTGTTGTGTTTTTATTTACAAATGAAACTATGTGAATGATTCATTCCTCAACAAAACACTAGGCAGTATAATATTAATAATTATTCATTTGCAGAAAAAAAAGAAATATATGTTAAATTCAACCTTTTTGCATTTCCAATAGGCTATAAATTCCAGTCAGCATAATCAAAGCTTTTTGTCGAGCATTTACAGTAGGCTTATTTACAAGAGATCGAAATGAAGGGAAAAAACGAATCAGTTAATGGAGACACACCGCTACACTGTGGGATGGATAAAAATGTTTTTTTGTAGGTCTATTTTATTTTATGTACTTTATGTAACATTTAGCCTATTTGTGATAAACTTAATTCGAATGCTGGTTACATGGCATGCAATTGCCTACAGTCCGGTAGCCTATGGTCAATATAGTAATTTATGTAATCATTTTTATAATAATTAATATAATAATTTCTTAATTCAAAATAAAATATTAATGAATCCCTGATAATCCTGGGTTGCTATGGTCACGTAGGTTTGTTTACACATTAAACTCGTGGCCAAGAGAAAAATATGTCTTTCCCTCAACATAAGAAGTCGTGGCCACGAGAAATGGATGTCATTCCCTCAACATAGCATCTCGAGGCCATGACATAAGGATGTCGTTACCTCGACAAAATGATCTCGTGGCCATGACATATCATGTTCCCACGAGTTAAGACGTTCCCACGAGTTAATATGTCGTGGCCACGACAAAACTAAGTGAACCGAAGACGGCCCCTCCTGGGCACCATAAAAAACTGTATAAAAGAGTGTACAGAAAAAGATTCGGGAGATTCTCTGCATAGACTCTCGACTGCATTATCTCTGATAATAAAGTCTATTTTTCTGGCATCAAAACCCCAAGACTTCAAGAGTGATTCTTCATAGAAACGGCAGGAGCCACCACATTAACAGAGTTTCATCTGATATACTATTTTCTTCAACTGGGTCACCGCAAGGATCCGTTCTTTCACATCTTTTATTTGTGCTTTATACTAATGAGTGTCAAAAGCAACTAGAGAGGCGTCATATCATCAAGTTTGCAGATGATTCAGTGGTTGTTTCCCTTTTAAATAGTGAGGATCTTGATCATGGTCCTGTACTGAGCTTTCCTGTAGCTCAAATGGTAGAGCATGGCGCTAGCAACGCCAACATCATGGGTTCGATTCCCAGGGAAAGCAAGAGCTGGTCAAATGTAAAACTGTAACTTGAATGCAATGTAAGTCGCTTTGGATAAAAGCGTCTGCTAAATGCATAAATATAAATGTACTGGCAGAGTTTATTTATTGGTCTAATTTGTCCTTTCTGGACATTAATCTATTTAAAACTAAAGAGATGATTATAGATTTTAGGAAGAATCCTACAGACATCTATCCTGTGGTTATTAATGATCATGTTGTTGAGGTTGTACATCAATTTAAATACCTGTGTACTGTAATAGATGAAAAGTTGACCTTTGAGGCTCATGTGAATGATTTGTGTAAGAAAGCCCACCAGCATATGTTTATCTGCGGAAGGTTTGTAGTTTTTATGTGGACAGTACTTTCATGAAGATGTTTTACTCTTGTTGTATTGAATCTGTCATTTCTTTCTCATTTGTGTGTTGGTATGGGTCACTTAATGTAAATAACAGAAATAGATTGCAGGGTATTGTTAAAGTGTGTGGTAAGATTGTTGGTACCACTTTAAATTATTTGAATGACTTGTATAAGGTTAGGATTTTGAAGAAGGCTGAGTTAATTATGAATGATCCCAGCCATCCCTTGCAGAATGTTTTTAGGTTGCGTCCTTAAAATCATTTATATATTATAGAGTTGTTTGGGGTGGGGATAAATTAAACGTGATCTGCGATGACGTCATAATCGTGTTGCATTCTGGTCTATGGAGCGGCCTGAAGTGTGCATATGAAACAGATTCGCTCCCTCGGTCAAAATCGAGGGGTCGAGGGTCTGTCCATATAAACTTCCCTCATCCACTTCACGAAGTGGAACGCACTTCAAAATGGCAGTGGGGGTCCCCCCGAGGGGAAGTGCTTTAGGTGTCTAAAGGTGGAGTGGAACGCAGCCAGGGAGGAATCCTGGTGGCCTGTCATTTTTTTGTCTTTTTTGGCCGCAAGGGCCGGTGTTTTCATGCCACTAGGGTTGAAATATGGATGCTGTCCTTAGGCAGCCTGCACTCACAGCAGCCCCACTCTTTTTATTAATTATTTTCTCTCAGCCCCACTTGCTGTCACATGTTTGCCCTTATTTGGTTTGTTTCCTGTCATTAGTTAATTATCGTTGAGTCTGTTCACCTGAGTTTTATTAATCATCTCGTTTACTCCTTTGTTCCATGTTTTTATAAGCCTTCAGATTCTGTCTAGTCTTTGTCTCGTATTTAATGTTATTTCTCAATGGTCTACGTGAGTTGATGTTTATTAAAAATCCCTGTTCATTTACTCCTTCGTCCTGAGCCTTATTCCACAACCACGACCGCGTGACACTCGCAGGGTTTGACCATATAATACGGAATCGTCCCGTATTTAAGGCATCAAAGAAGCGTCCCATTTGAAAACTATATGAAACACAGTTTGTCCTGTATTTGCAAGCGAACTCTCTGCCGGCTGCTTCCGCTTCACAGTGAGCGGGACTCGCGCTAACTGCAATTCCCTTTCACTATCCGTGTTTTGATTTTATTCATAAGCTTTATGGTTGCAGTAAAATGTTTGTTCAAAAAATTAAGTGCCATTGTTTAGAAAATGCTTTATTGACTGACATTTCATAGAGCTTCAGTTGTTATGCTTTCAAATTTCATGCCATTTGTATTTATGTAATTTCACAGTACCTTCACCTCCTAAATTACTTCACTACTTCTAGTTCTATAATGGTACAATTTACTCATGCCGATGATATTTTTGTATGACATTAAAGTTATTTTTAGAATAATTGTACATAAATAGGTTAAGCAAAACAAATGTGATGATTTCGGAGAACTTTTTAACTGCAGGCATACATTGTGGTACAGTGCACATATTTTGAGTTTCCCTTATTTGGTCTCTTATTTTCTTATAAAGAATCACAAATGTACATTATTTTCCATTTCTGAAGTTACATGGCAACCCTAATGATGACATAATTATATTTTGACTCCCCTGACAGCAGCACCTTGCCCAAAAAAATAAAAAAAACACTTGTTGGAGATGCGAGCAAAAATACAATGAATTACAAGGCTGTAGAGAACAGTTTTATTAACTATTGTAATAGTTACTATTGCATTACATACTGAGGTTTTAATTTTATTATAGCCAGTCGTGAACTACAGCGGTCATGAAACTCCAGGGCTGAAAATGAGTCCCACTCCGACCCAGGAAGAGACTACGTGTTATTTCTCCTTTCTGTCACACTGATTCTCTTCTCTACTGACAAAAGCAATAAAGATTTCTGTTAAAGAGCTAACAAAGAGAGGAGTTTGAGGCCATAGTTACCAAGACGAAGCAGACACGTGACCACGTTGATTCTGTTCAGGCAGCGGCGATAAAAAAAAGATAAAAGAACAGTTACGGATTTAAAGGATCAGCTGGAGCGACTCACCGAGAAGATGACAGATATGGAGGACAGGTGCAGGCGGAACAGATGCAGCTAGTTTCCTACGAGCTAATCTTTCCAAGTGGATTCCTTCCTTGAGGGGCCGTGACATCGAGATTGATCGGGCGCATCGCGTTTGTCAGTAAGGATTTTTATTTTATTTTTGGGGAAAGAAATAAAATAAATCGGACGGAGGGGCTCCGATCGGGGGGACCGTACGCGAAGCCAGGCCTCTCATCTTCCGTGTACTGAGATGGCATGACAGATCAGATATCCTGAAAGGTGCTCGGCAGGCGTATCCGGTGAAGTGCGCACAGAACAATGTCACACTGCTTTTTTTTTCCTGACTTTAGTCCGGCTACAGCGATCAGGAGAAAGGCATTTGGTCCGGTTTTGAAGAAGATGACTGCACTTGGTCTCCAGCCCTTCCTCATCTATCCAGCGGTGATTAAGCTACGGCACAAAGGAGAACAGAGAAGCTTCGATTCCCGGCAGTCAGAAAGCGGAGGATTTTATCAGCTCCATGTCTCAGCAGAAGTCCTATGCCGCCGCTCTTGCAGCTAGTTTCCTCGGGGGATTCCTTCCTTGAGGGGCCGTGACATCGAGATTGATCGGGGCGCAGCAGCGGCCGCTGTTTATCCAGCTCGACGGGAGGGGCGTGACGGCTGGGATGGACCTGGCCCTGGCTGCCCAGAAGGGGATGATGGCAGGATGGCCATAGATGCTTGCTAAACTTATTGTTTGCGTTTTCTTCTCTTATACTGGGATATTTTCCTTATTTATCCGGTACAACGATCCCTTTGCTGGTAAGACTGACACTCCATTTTTCTGTTTTGGAGGGGACTAATGGAGAGTAGGTTTAATTACTAAAAAATATATATATATATATGTGTGAGCCTTTCGGGAGACATGTCTTGCGTTAGGGTGGATCGGTCACAACCTATCACTGTTTTTTGTTGCTCAGTCAGACCTATGTTCTCGGTAATGTGCGGTCTGAGTTGTTCTTTGTTTATGGTTGTCGGTTGTTCACATTTTTATGTTGTTTTTGTTTTTTACAGCAGACATTTCTACTTTTATCTATTTTACATTATTTCTAAAGGGATTTTTCATATAGGAGGTTCGGTATCTAAAATGCACATCAGTGTTTACGGGTTATTTACGGAATGGAAGTGCTTCTGTTTTTTGTTTTTTTTTTGTTTTTTGCATTTATTGTGTACAATCTTGGGATTATGAATATTCAATGCATACTTTAAATATTTTATCACTGAATGTGAATGGTTTAAATTCTGCTGTTAAAAGAACCCGTGTATTAGAATATTTACACCGTAAATCTATCTCCTGTGCCTTAATACAAGAGACACATTTAAAACAATCTGACGTGGCACGTTTCCAGAATAAGTATTACAAATTAATAGCTTTTTCCTGCGCTCAAAATAAAACTAAGGGGGTGCTTATCCTTGTTAACAGGAAGTTAAATTTAACAATTGAACACCTTGGTAGTGATGAGAAGGGTAGATTTGTTTTTATCCGATGCAAAATATATAATAATAGGTTAGCATTGGTCTCTATTTATGGTCCGAATGAGACAGACATTCCTTACACAGAAATTCCTTACACAGATTTCCAAAACTTTACTTGAGGAGATTGATTGCCCTCTAGTGGTGGGTGGTGATTTTAATGCTGTCATAAATCCTGCTTTAGATAAGTCTCAATCTGATACAACAGCCAATCCATCCTCTAAATTATTGAATAAATTTATCACTGAGCTCAACTTAATCGATTTATGGAGAATTCAGAACACTAAAGCTAAGGACTTCACTTTTTTTTCTAATAGACACAAGACTTTCTCTAGGATAGACTACATATTTCTCAGCCCATCTTTAATTTCATCTAATTCCTCTATATCTATATTACCAATTTTATTATCTGATCATTCTGCTATGTTGTGCAGTGTTCCTCTTTCCGATGTCAACGCCAAGTCCCCTAGATGGCGCTTTAACATATCATTATTAAGTAATCAGACTTTTATTACCTCTCTAAAAGAATATATTAAGGACTTTCTTGAAATTAATATGCCCTCTGATGTGGATCCTCAAATACTGTGGGAAACGACTAAGTGTGCTATACGAGGTTTCTGTATATCTTTCTCTTCTACTCTTGCCAAAGCGAGAACTCACCAGTTTACACAATTAGAAAATAAAATCCAATCATTACAAAACCTACAAAAACAACATTTTACTGAGCAACAGGCTACACAGATGTCTTCTTTAAAAGAAGAATATGATTTACTTTCACACTCAAAGGCAGAATTTATTTTACATAGGACTAGACAAAAATATTATTTTGAATCAGAGAGACCTAGTCATTTATTGGCCCTTAGGTTGAAAGAATGCGAGTCTAAGGCATATATTAGTGCAATAAAATCATCGGATGATCAGGTTACTACGAACCCTGTGGCAATTAATGACATATTTAAAGGTTTTTACACAAATCTGTATAAAGCCGAAACAGATTTTGATGAACCAATTTGTAAGCAGTATTTAGATAAATTGGAACTGCCTCGGATCTCACAGATGGATAAAGAATCTTTGGAGGCCCCATTAAGTTTGGAGGAACTTCACATCTCTCTCTAAAAAGCCTTCAAAAGGGCAAATCGCCAGGTCTAGATGGTCTCCCCCCTGAATTATATTTAGAAATTTGGGATTTGGTAGGGATACTTATGCTTAACTCATTTAATTTTGCAATTGAACATGGGGCATTTCATAGGGATCAAAAAACATCAACTGATTTCATTACTTCTTAAAAAGGGAAAGATCCATTAGATTGTTCCAGCTACAGACCGATTTCGCTTATCCCATGTGATCTAAAAATCTATGCTAAAGTTTTTGCTTCTCGTTTGGAGAAGGTAATTCACAGTCTGATCAAGGAGGACCAAACTGGTTTCATCAAGGGGCGCAATGCATCTGACAATATGCGTCGACTCCTTCATATTCTTGACTTTGCGGACTCCCACCCAACACCTTGTGCGGTCTTTTCACTTGATGCAGAAAAAGCCTTTGACAGGCTAGAGTGGAATTATATGTGGGCAGTTCTGCAATGTTTCGGCTTCGGTGAACACTTCGTTTCTATGATTAAGACATTATACCACTCACCTGCAGCATCAGTCATAACTGGTAATATTATTCCCCCTCATTCCCTTTACAGCGGGGAACGAGACAGGGATGTCCACTTTCCCCCTTATTGTTTTGTTTATCTCTCGAACCCTTAGCACAAGCCATCAGGAAATCTGAAGTATCGATTAAGATTCGTGACCATAATCATTGTATTTCATTATACGCTGATGATATTATTCTATATTTAGACCACTTTGATGTTTCAGTCTCTAGTGTAATTAAGGAATTTGATAATTTTAGTAGCCTATCAGGATATAAAATAAATTGGAGCAAATCTGCTTTAATGCCAATTAACAATGTTAAGGTTAATTTTTCTATTCCCTCATTTATCCCTATTAAGGAATCTTTCATTTATTTGGGCATTAACATATATAAAAACATTCATAAGATTGCCAGAGACAATTTTAATAACATTTTAGTTAAGGTCAAAAATGACATTCAAAGATGGAAGAATCTTAAAGTCTCTCTCCAAGGAAGAATTTCCACTGTTAAGATGAATTTGTTACCTCGATTTAATTTTTTTTTCTCTATGCTACCACTTTCTCCCCCTCCAGGTTACTTTAAGGAGATCAACTCCATAATTTCTAAGTTTATCTGGAATGATAAATGTCCCAGAATTAAACTTACCACATTACAACATCCTAATAGCGCAGGAGGACTGGCTGTACCAAATTTTGAATTATATTATTGGTCGTTCCAGCTTAAGGCCCTTCATAATTGGGTTGATCCTCAATCTACAGTTTCATGGAGGGTGATTGAAGTTGACAAGGTTAAACCAAATAGACTTCAAGATATTCTATTTACTGGCACAGGAAAAAAAGGGGATAATTATAAATTTGGTCCGGTTGTGGCTAACTCTATTAAAATCTGGAAAACGGTTGAACGTCGGATAGGTGGACCCTTCAAATTCTGTAACAGTACACCTTTATGGCATAATTTGAACTTTGTATGTGGAAATCGTCCATTTGTCCAACCCTCTTGGTCCTCTTTAGGTGTGAACACGTGCGGTGATATGTATGATAACCAGGGCCTCTGTTCATTTCAGGCATTGAGAGCCAAATTTTGTCTACCAGCATCTGCATATTTTGTTTTTCTTCAATTACGTTCTGCTCTCAAAGCGTACGGTGTTCCTTGGTCTTCTTCCGTTTCCTCTCATCCTATGCGGGACTGGATTGCACCATCTGCTGGTCGGCCATCTGTTTCCTTAATATATAATAAAATTATTGATTGTATTACAAAACCTCTTTCTATTAAAACTATTTGGAATAGGGAATTATCTGATCTTAATGTATCTGTCGACTGGGAGAGAGTGTGGTCTAATCTCAGCTTAACATCTAAAAACCTGGCTCATCGTCTTATTCACTTCAAAGTCATTCATAGAGCATACATAACTCCT
Source organism: Schizothorax lantsangensis (assembly GCA_027422415.1). NCBI lineage: Eukaryota > Metazoa > Chordata > Actinopteri > Cypriniformes > Cyprinidae > Schizothorax > Schizothorax lantsangensis. The sequence goes on along the minus strand of CM049839.1, from coordinate 51,840,499 downwards.
TACAAAAGATTTAAAATGAAACTGCAATCAAATTTGAACTGCCATATATGTAACACTACATCATCGGGCACTTTTCTGCACATGTTTTGGGAATGTCCTGTCGTCATCAGTCTATGGACACATGTAAACCTGGTTTTGTCATCATTACTGAGAATTGATTGGTCTGTTAACCCAAGTTTATGTCTTCTTAATGATGATTCTGATCTCTGTATTAGTTCAATGCAAAAGAGAATGTTGTTTGCTGGTTTTACAGCTGTGAAGAAGACAATAATTCAAAACTGGTTTACACCACACATGTGTAGAGAGGCATATTGGATCCGTAGCCTCCTGCAAATTGTCTCATGTGAATGTACAACGGCGCGAGTCGGTGGGGCCAGGCCTTCAACCATTGAGGCTTGGCAGTGTTTTTTACTGAATATACGTGATTATTTAAAGGAGTAACTTTTGTGTTCTTGTTGTCCTTCCCTCTCTCCCTCCCTTTTGATTGAACCTTGAGATGTTGAGTATGTGTCTGCTGTTCTGTTTTGTTTTATTTTGGATATTATGTTGTGTTGTTTGTGAAAAAATGAAAATAAAAAATTGTTGATAACAAAATACTTTTATTCATCAAGGATGAGTTAAACAGATTAAAAGTTACAGTAAAGACATTTATAATGTTAGAAAATATTCTATTTTATATAAATGCTGTTCTTTTGAACCTTCTATTCATTACATAACATCAGTCTCGTTAGCTAGTGCTAAAGAGCAATCCAACAATTCATATATCCAATTTGTTAGTTAGACTTAACTAGAAATGTGTTCTTGTTCATTTTTGCAATTCACATCACTTGGCAGCTAAAACTTTTTTCTGTTTTGTGTGTTTCAGGTGTTTTATGATTTACCAGGCTCAGCTACTCATTTGATGAAGTGGACTTGTAAGTTTTGCAATTTTTCCTCATACATTCAAAAGACTATAGTGAATCATTACAAGGACAAGCATGGACGTGGAAGAACAGGTTTTAGTTGTATTTACCCGAATTGTATTTACCGTCTTTCAATCCCATGTGGAACTTTTAAAACATTTGACGGACCACAAACAAGGAACCAGTCCCGTTGCTAGACTTCGTTGTGAACTTTGTACTTTTTCAGCACCAAGCAATATCAAACATTATTTTCTTCATTTAAAGAGACATTTGATAAAAAGAGAGACTGTGAATTGCCCATTTGTGGGGTGCTGTTTTACATCTAGCCTCGACTTTTACTGCTCACAGAAGCCGATATCATCAGCCTTCTACATTCAATAATTTCAAACAGTTGTACCTGCACTCACTTATATCGTTAACACATCCCTTCACACTGGAGTTTTTGTAGAAATAAATAAATGTTGAAATAAATAAATACATATGTAAATAAATACATAAATGTGAAAATAAATAAATGTATAAATAAAATAAAAAAATAAATACATGTGGAAAAAACCCCATAAGGAAATACAATTATAAATAATTTATATTTATTTATATTAGGTTTTTTTACATTTATTTGTATGTTTGTTTATTTATTTATTATGGTGGCAGTTTTGGCATTCTATACAGTTCGTATTTAGTTGGATTTCAGCACTACTTTCTTACAATTAAAGTGTATTAAGTACATAATTAGTTGCTCCAATTTAGCAGACTTTAAGTATACCAGTTTAGTGATATGTAAACAATATGCATATGTATTTTTAGTATAGCATGAGATTAATATACAAAAATGTATTTAAATTTTTTTTTTTTTCACTAGGGAAGTCTGTAAATACCTTTTTTAATCGCCCATTTGGCCAAATTGTTAAGTGGCTGAGATTACTATTTCAGTCAAATTTATTTTTCCATTCCATTAACTAAGTTGATGTAAGGGATTTTTATGTGATATTTTATTTTATCACAATGGATTGTTATTTATTTTAAACTCATTAATGCAGTGTTTTGTTCATATTGTCAGCAGATGTGCCCATGTTTTTATACACGAAATTGAATAAAACATTGGTGCTAAAAAGGCGCATGTGACTTAAAAAAACTAAATAAATCTGATTAAATGTTAAAATAGTGTTCAATAAGTATACTGTCATCCACGTGTGTACACATTTTTATTATAAATTATTAAAATCAGTACACAAAATCAGAACAAACTGTGGTACATTTTATGTTTTGGGCCTCCTGTAAAGTTGTTGAAATGTCTCTTACACCCTTCTGGTTCTCAGCCCTCGATATAGTGTTTACACAGAACAGATTGCTTGAAAGCGGCTTCACAATAATAAACCAGAAAACACATTGATAACATTGTGAAGTTCATTAATTATGAAACTTTTGGTAATATGGTAACGTTTCCCTTTACCACTGTGCTGCATTGTATTTGTTTAGTTTAGATATTAATATATATTTTTTACATTATTACGTCTGAATTTGAAAACTAAAACATTTTAAAAGTATTAAATATGAACTGCATGTTTGTTGCACAGCATACATTTTTAAAATCTAAAACAATATTCCATGTTAAATGGCTAAGCCATTGATTTGATGTAAAATGTTGATTAGGTCGACAGCATTCATAATAAGACATGGTGACAACATGAGAATGAAAATAATGAAGCAAAATGCTCTGGATTTCTCAGAATCTGCACAATACACAGAAGATAGATACAGTAAGAACGAAACACCACTTCCGGTGAGGTGTAAACATTTTGCCCGTTTGTGGCCAACTGTAGACTTGTGTTCAAGTAAAATGATGATTGCTGAAGTACTGCATCAACATGTGCTTTACTGTGATTTTCACTTTCAGATTACTGCAGGAGCATTTTAGTTTTAACACCATCACTTGTTCTTACAGGTAAGAATTACACAATCATATCTGACTCGAGACACTTCAACAGTTTCACCCAGTGTTGTCATGATTATAATTGTCATTTTTTCTTCTCCCGAGGAAGACAACAAAAAGATGGATTCCTGTAAAACTGACAGACATTATCACGTTCAATCTGTTGAATTGGTCATGTTTTTGAATGTCTACTCAAAAATTAAAAAGAGAGAAAGAAGAAAACTTGCCACTTTTCACACTTGGGTGCATGCAGTAAGATTAACATGGTAGCTCTTTTTAACACCATCACTTGTTCTGGGTGGTTTGTGACGATACATTGAGGTCTAAAGACACGAAACGATCGGTCTGTGCACTGAACTGAACAGTATTTATATATATTTTTTACCTCTGATCCACCGCACGGATATCGTCACGAGCCGCAGGGTTTAATTTGATTTGGTCTGTGTATGTTTTATTTTTTTTTTCTCTCAAAGCCGTGAGTCCCATTGACTGCAATTATATGACTGACGGACTACAACGGTTTGAGTTAAAAATCTTTGTGTTCTACTGAAGAATTTTGAAGAGTACTGAAAAAGTACTCTTTTTCAAAACTACGTATTGGTTGCCCTTGCGGTAAGCAGATAAACAATTTTAGATTAAAAAAAAATCATTCTTGGGTGAACTAACCCTTATGAGCTGCTCAATTAATTTAATTTCTGGTTAAACCATATACCTGAAAACTTAGATTTTTTATGTTACAAAAGAGATGTTGTAAAATGTAATTGTTACAGTTATGTGGTTTGTAAATATGTTGTGGAAAAGCAAATAAACAGGAAAACAAATCTGTTATTTAGCAAAAAAAATATAAAAGGTATTTTTTTTTCAATTGAGAAATAAACGCCCAATGTAACATATGTAACATGAAAAATGTATCATAAATGCCCAATGTGTCATATGTAACATTACAGATCTTTCACAAGAAGGGGTTGCATTTCAAAAACAACTGCAGAAACATGTTATAAGTGGGCCATTTGGTCTCTTTTATATGCCCCATAATTTTCCTATAAGGAGAAATTGGTCCGGGTTCTTATGGGTTAATCGCACAGCCCTAAAGTGCAAGAATTTTATCCGGTGGGAAAGGGGCCAAAATGGCACTTTTGATGTTGAAGGTTGCAGACCCCTGCCCTCGGGGGTCACGAGGGGTCACGCTGTATGGATCTTGGGTGTTTGCAGGCCTGGAGAGTGTCACGTAAATGTGCCTTTTCCTGTTTCCGGGCTTCTACTATGGATTTATGCATAGTGTCCATGAGGTAGCTCTTAACCGTATATGTTGCTTAAATGACTCTTCAGTTCGTCGAGACATAGGAGTTCTCTTTTCCCTTGACTGGATTAACTATTATCATGTTGAGAGGAACTAATCCAGACAATGAGGGTGTTGTCAGTTTTACCACCTCGTGATGGCTGTGTGGGGGAATCGTCTCGGTTACGCATGTCCTCGTTCCCTGAAGGAGGGAATGGAGACATCATGTCGGATGACTGACGAAATTGGGATCTCGCCAGAGAGACCAGTCCACTTTGAGTGTAACTAAACAAGCCTACGGACCTTGGCATGCGATCACTGCATCCAGCTGCCGCTGATTACAGCGTGAGTATAAGAGGCAGCAGGTGTACCGCATTAAGTCATGTTTTCACTGAGGAGGGTTACATACGTAACCGAGACGTTCCCTTTCAGTCGGTGGCTCAGAGTCACGTCGGATGACCGACGGAATTGGGATCCCTACCAAAGCGCCACAGGAGCTGCCCCTTCCAGTGCCCTGTGTAGGCCTCCTGATCCTTCCTATAAGGCAGATGATAGGACCGGGTTCTACACAGAGAAGGTCAACTACTGTTGTTCCTTGAGCAACCCAAACAGTAGGACTTGGATAACACTGGGAAGCATGCCCTTCCGCTTGGAAGAGGCACACTGCGGAGTCACCTCCTCCCAGAGGGGGTTAAGTGACATTTGGACATGTGAAGTAACCCCGTAGGGCCCTATTGCACATGGAAGTCTCTGAGATGGCTTAGGTTGCATCATTAGAGACGGCAGAACGTGGTCTGCCAGGGGAAACATGGTTCTAATAAGCATGCCGTGGAATACACATATGGCATCCCAGCAGGGTCTCTCATATGGGCACTAGCCTCACACCAAATTTCAAGAATTCATTGGCTGAAAGGCCTGGCGCCGGACGCTCCACCACATCCGGACGCCGGAGTGCTGGAGGACTTGACAGGGTTTGCCTGGTTAAGGAACTCTCTGGAGAATTAGGCATAAGAACGCCGCAAGCCAACTCTGAGCCGTGCCACTACCCGTTTGAGGTGAGAACACAGGAGGAAACCGGTTTGACACATAGGCTATAAAACCTAGGGAACGTGTTGGGAGTCGCCCAACCCGCAGCTCTACAGATGTCTGCTAGCGAGGCACCACGAGCCAGCACCCAGGACGATGCTACACCCCTAGTGGAGTGAGCACGCAACCTGAGCGGGCAGGACACACCTTGTGCTTCATAGGCCAAGGTGATCGCCTGGAGAGTGTCACGTAAATGTGCCTTTTCCTGTTTCCGGGCTTCTACTATGGATTTATGCATAGTGTCCATGAGGTAGCTCTTAACCCTATATGTTGCTTAAATGACTCTTCAGTTCGTCGAGACATAGGAGTTCTCTTTTCCCTTGACTGGATTAACTATTATCATGTTGAGAGGAACTAATCCAGACAATGAGGGTGTTGTCAGTTTTACCACCTCGTGATGGCTGTGTGGGGGAATCGTCTCGGTTACGCATGTCCTCGTTCCCTGAAGGAGGGAATGGAGACATCATGTCGGATGACTGACGAAATTGGGATCTCGCCAGAGAGACCAGTCCACTTTGAGTGTAACTAAACAAGCCTACGGACCTTGGCATGCGATCACTGCATCCAGCTGCCGCTGATTACAGCGTGAGTATAAGAGGCAGCAGGTGTACCGCATTAAGTCATGTTTTCGCTGAGGAGGGTTACATACGTAACCGAGACGTTCCCTTTCAGTCGGTGGCTCAGAGTCACGTCGGATGACCGACGGAATTGGGATCCCTACCAAAGCGCCACAGGAGCTGCCCCTTCCAGTGCCCTGTGTAGGCCTCCTGATCCTTCCTATAAGGCAGATGATAGGACCGGGTTCTACACAGAGAAGGTCAACTACTGTTGTTCCTTGAGCAACCCAAACAGTAGGACTTGGATAACACTGGGAAGCATGCCCTTCCGCTTGGAAGAGGCACACTGCGGAGTCACCTCCTCCCAGAGGGGGTTAAGTGACATTTGGACATGTGAAGTAACCCCGTAGGGCCCTATTGCACATGGAAGTCTCTGAGATGGCTTAGGTTGCATCATTAGAGACGGCAGAACGTGGTCTGCCAGGGGAAACATGGTTCTAATAAGCATGCCGTGGAATACACATATGGCATCCCAGCAGGGTCTCTCATATGGGCACTAGCCTCACACCAAATTTCAAGAATTCATTGGCTGAAAGGCCTGGCGCCGGACGCTCCACCACATCCGGACGCCGGAGTGCTGGAGGACTTGACAGGGTTTGCCTGGTTAAGGAACTCTCTGGAGAATTAGGCATAAGAATGCCGCAAGCCAACTCTGAGCCGTGCCACTACCCGTTTGAGGTGAGAACACAGGAGGAAACCGGTTTGACACATAGGCTATAAAACCTAGGGAACGTGTTGGGAGTCGCCCAACCCGCAGCTCTACAGATGTCTGCTAGCGAGGCACCACGAGCCAGCGCCCAGGACGATGCTACACCCCTAGTGGAGTGAGCACGCAACCTGAGCGGGCAGGGCACACCTTGTGCTTCATAGGCCAAGGTGATCGCATCCACTATACAGTGGGCCATCCTCTGCTTGGAGACAGCCTTCCCCTTCTGCTGTCCTCCGTAACAGACAAAGAGCTGGTCTGAGGTCCTGAAGCTCTGAGTTCTATCCACGTACTGTTGCAGTGCGCGTATAGGACAGAGCAAAGCTAGGGCTGGGTCTGCCTCCTCCAGGGGCAGCGCTTGCAGGTTCACTACCTGGTCCCTGAAGGGAGTGGTAGGAACCTTGGGCACATAGCTGGGCCGGGGCCTCAGTGTTGCACTGGAATCAGCCGGCCCAAACTCAAGGCACGACTCGTCGACCGAAAATGCCTGCAGGTCCCCCACCCTCTTGATCGAGTCCAACGCAGACAGGAGTAGGGTTTTCATAGAGATAAACTTCAACTCGACCGACTGCAATGGCTCAAAGGGGGCAGTTTGTAGGGCTCTTAGCACCAATGCCAAATCCCAAGAGAGTAAGAAGGGAGGCCTAGGAGGATTTAACCTCCTGGCCCCCCTAAGAAACCTGACAACCAGATCATGCTTCCCCACCGACCTCCCCTCTATGGGGTCGTGGTGGGCAGAATAGCAGCAACGTATACCTTAAAGGTGGAGGGGGACAGCCTACACTCCAACCCTTGTTGCAAAAAAGGAAAGCATGGCACTGATCGAACACATCCGGGGGTCCTCATGGTGAGAGAAACACCATTCGACGGAAAGGTTCCACTTCAGCGCATAGGCCCATCTTGTGGACAGTGCTCGTGCTGAAGTGATAGTGAGAGCTACCTCCTGGGGCAGGTCACCCAGAACCTCCGCGTCCCGTCCAAGGACCACACATGGAGTTTCCACAAGTCTGTACGCGGGTGCCAGAGGGTGCCCTGTCTCTGAGAAAGCAGATCCTTCCTCAGAGGAATTGGCCAGGGAGGGGCTGTCGTGAGGAGCATGAGTTCTGGGAACCAGATCCTGTTGGGCCAATATGGAGCCACTAAAAGGCCCTGCTCCTCGTCCTCCCTGATCTTGCACAGTGTCTGTGCTAGCAGGCTCACTGGGGGAAACGCATATTTGCGCAGGCCCTGGGGCCAGCTGTGTGCCAGTGCATCCGTGCCGAGCGTTGCCTCGGATAGGGAATAGAACCACTGGCAGTGGGTGGCTTCCGGAGATGCAAACAGGTCTACCTGAGCAACAACCGAACCGACCCCAAATCAGCTGGACCGCCTGGGTATGGAGTCTCCACTCCCCAGGGAGTTGCCGCTCAAGACAGCTCGTCGGCCGCCTGTTTGAACACTCCTGGAATGTGGATGGCACGAAGGGACCTCAAATGATTCTGACTCTAGAGGAGGAGGTGGCGGGCAAGTTGCGACGGGAGCGTAAACCACCTAGCCTGTTGATATATGCAATGGTCGCAGTGTTGTCTGTACGGACCAGAACGTCCCTGAAGGGTGTGTGTGGACAGTGTGGCTGTCAGCAGGAAGATGATCTTTCTCTCCCGCACGACGTGACCACCGCTGCTGCGCCTTAATGCCCGCACTTGTCTCGCAGAACACTCTCTTGTGGAAAGGGAGAGCAGTAGCTTCAACCACTACCGCTCGGCTCCGAAGCGAAAGGATGAATTAATGCGGTGCACCTGCTGCCTCTTATACTCACACTGGGCCTCATTTATCAATCTAACGTAGAAACGAGCGCAGATCTGTGCGCACAAATCAACTTACGACAGAGCTCACGTGTGATTTATGAAACATTCGTATGCCGCCAATCCCATCGTACGAAAGATCGTACGTTGATAAATGTGGCGGCTGAAAACAATCGTCATTTGAATATTACGCTCCTAAAAACACCCCGGTTTAGAAGCCTCGTCCCTAAAGTTTACGACACGGAGAAACATAACCCGGCCAAAGAGAGGAAGTAATCTCATGAAAGAGAAATTGATCTTACTCCAAAAACACCCTTTAACCTTATAATTGCAAACAATGGCATTCATTTATATGTATATTAAATACCAGTAAATATAACGAAAAACTTATAAATATTATAAACACTATATAGATTATTTAGTTCTCCTTAATCCACAACAAACCCTTTAAATTTAATGGTATTACAAAACAAGAATGAAAAAATTAGTAGCTATAAAATTTTATATTAAACTATGAAGTAATACACAAATTAGGCTATTGGCATTCATTATAAACAGAATAGTCTACAACGTCAAGCTAAAATTAATTAATTAAAGCGAAACTAAATGGTATTGGGCTCACAAGCCTCGCTCATTCGACATCCAAATGTTTCCATTTTTGCCATGTAACATTTGGTTGCTAAACTATTATCTATTATGTAAACAGGGCTTTGTACTTCACTTGAGTTCCAATATCCATGTAAAATATCACCCTTCACATGCGCAATAAATGTTTGTTTCAGGTCTGCACGCTGACTTTACAGTGGACCTTGTAAATTGTGCAGTGTAATTTATGTTTGGTTGACTGCATTTTAGTTTGATTAATGGCTGAAATGTCAAGTTAGTAACGCTGAAATGTTGTGTGTGTACATGTGAGGCACCTGCGTGATCACCCCGTCAGTTAAAATAAATAAAAGTTATAGAAGACAAATAAAATGCATTAAGAGTGTCACAAAAACGAAAGTGGCCTATACTTGTCGCACTGTTTTTTTTATTTATTTTGTTAATCTGTTAATTAAGAGAAATATATTTCGTGTAGCCCTATTTATTTTATTAATTTTATAATTTCATGTTTTCTCCATTCACAGAAGCGCTGCAGGTGCGTGATACGACGATGTGTGATTCCTCACGGTCTGTTGTTTATGCTGCTATTTGCGTATAAAGCTAAAGCCCTGAAAGAAAGTAAGAAAAAAAAGCTTTGTTTGTCGGTTTAGGAAAATAATCTAAATGAACAAAATGCTGTCATTTTACAATTCTCTGTGCTGCACGCAAGTTCAGGCTGACTCAAAAACTTGCGTACACGAGCTCAAACCTGACGTGAGATTTGATCGTAGCCACCGCTCACGTCCATATTGATAGATTCCAAGTTTTGCGTAGAAACGACCGTACGCCCAAATTTCGGTCGTACGTTCGTTTCGTAAATGAGGCCCACTGTGATCAGCGGAAGCTGGATGCAATGATCACATGCCAATGTCCATTGGCTCGTTTAGTTACACTCGAAGTGGATTGGTCTCTCTGGCGAGATCCCAATTTTGTCGGTCATCCGACGTGACTCGGAGTGACCAACTGAAAGGGAACTTTAGATCCTGTTTTGGGAATGTGTTTATTCTGCAGCTTTTTGGTGGGTCTGTTCTGCAGAGGCCTTACACAATGAAGAACAAAATTAAAAATAAATCTCAGTCTCTCTTAAAAGTGTTACAGTCTCTTCTTCATCTTCCTGAACAAGAACAGTTTGTAAAAACTTCTGCTTTCCTTCATGAAAGAGTAAGCGAACTACAAGTGACACATATGCATTATAAGACAATTGAACATAATATGAAACTCATAAGAAAGCACAATGATATCATTTATATCATGAAGCAAAATGGCATACAAGACAAAAATTTTGACATCGTTCTTTGGGGAGGAACTCCATCTTTCGTTGATCTGAATCTCACAGTTCAATCTGCTGGTTTTGAAGATGAAGATTAACTTTATTCACTGTGAAAACTTTAGATAATGTTTCTTCATAATGACTGGTTAGAGCAGATTTATCCAGATTATATTTTATTGCTTGATGCATTTTTGTGTCACATTTGGTGAGGACGCAGCATCAGACCTGAAAGATCTGAAGATGATCTACTTTCTGTGATATCTTTGTGTATGACTGTGTAGAGCAGAATATTGATTGAAACGCTTCCCACATGCAGTGCAGTGATACGGTTTCTCTCCAGTGTGAATCCTCTCATGTGTTTTCAGAGTTGTTGACTGACTGAATCTCTTGTCACAGTGTGAACACTTGTAAGTTTCTCTCCAGTGTGGATCCTCTCATGACGTTTTAAACAGTCCGCTGTAGTAAAAGTCTTCTCACACTCAAAGCACATGTACTCTCTCACAGCAGTGTGTATTTTCTGATGTTCTTTTAAATGATCTAGACGTGAAAAACTCTTTCCACACAAATTACATGAATGTGGCTTCTCCTTTGTATGAACTCTCAGGTGTTTCTTCAGGTATGAAGCTCTCAAAAATGTTTTCCCGCATTGATCACATGTGTAAAGTTTCTCTCTAGAGTGTAAGTTCATGTGTATCTTAAGGGTTGCTGATTGTGTGAAACTTTTCCTGCACTGATCACAAGTGAATGGTTTCTCTCCAGTATGAACTCTCATGTGTGCTGTAAGGTGTCCTTTTAATGTGAAACTCTTCCCGCACTGATCACATGTGTGTGGTTTCTCTCCGGTGTGAATCCTCTCATGTGTTTTCAGAGTTGATGACTGACTGAATCTCTTGTCACAGTGTGAACACTTGTAAGGTTTCTCTCCAGTGTGGATCCTCTCATGTCTTTTCAGATTTGCTGACTGACTGAATCTCTTGTCACAGTGAGAACACTTGAACGATTTCTCTGCAGTATGAACTCTCATGTGAAGCTCAAGATTATGTTTGTTTGTCAGTCTCTTCCATGAGTGAGTGCAGGTGAAAGATTTCTTGACTCTTCTTTTCTTTAAATCTTTCTGAGTTTGAGAGCAACTCAAAGGTTTTTCTCCAGTTCTGAAGTGATTTTCTCTCTCAACTTCACTCAATTCTTCATTCTCCTCATTTTCTTCAATCAACTCTGAAATAAAATGGTTTATTTTCATTAACTAAAAAAAAAGAAACGTGAAAAGACAAACGTGAATCCTGATGTAGCAGCAGAAAGTAGACAATTGTTATACAACATTTTGATGCAGTTTTATTAATACATCTAGTACATTTTATATATACACCTCTGAAACTTCTTCATTCATCAATGAATGAGGTACATTGATCTTCAAATTATGATTTTTAAAACATTATAGGCACAAATCCCATGTTTCTATAGGGAGAACTATTAAATATGTTTGATCAACTACACAGTTATATAACATCAGTGGCGTGCACAGACCCCCGGAGGGGCACAATCGTGGATGGGGGTGGGTGTGGGGTGTTTGTATGGGTTTGGTCCCCCTCTGTAGCTTCTTGTCACAGAATGAGGCAGAAAATACGTTCTATAGGCTACTAATGCATCGATTAGAAATGGATTATAAATATACTTAATTATTATGAAAATACCAGAGATCAGTGTGTGTGCACAGACCTCCGGAGGGGCAGGGGCAAAATTGGCGTAACGAGGGCACAATCTTGCGGGGTAGGGGGGGGGGTTGTCTTGGGCTAGGGGGCCGATATGGCAAATGAATGAACAATATAAATAAAAATACTAGAATAGATTGATTGATTCCTATTAAGCAACTGTATTAAAGTTTTCAGTCAAGTGAGTGAGTGATTTTTCTCTTTGGTGTTGGTGTTTTATTAACATTAAAGGAATTAATTCACACGAAAATTAAAATAGGCAAGTGTTTTATATTTATACCTTCAGTTACTCTACTCAAAAGTTGTTTTAACCTGAATGAGTTTCTTTTCTGCTGGCATAAACGCTATTTTGAAGAAGGTGGAAAACCAAACAGTTGCTGGTCAACAGTGACTTACATATTCAATTCAAGTTTATTTGTATAGCGCTTTTTACGATACAATCGTTGCAAAGTGCGAGACCGCTGAGTTAACACTGATGTGAATTTATGTGGCGTTGTACAGAATATTGATACGGCGGCGCCAGAACTGCAGCTGATAGAATGTGCGCTCTACGCTATTTCTTCAAAAGCAGATCGTGGAGACATTTTTATCGTCCACGATCAAAAAATCCTCATATCGCACACCCCTACCCTCGGCAGAAATCGCAGACCGGGGCACCGGACCAAAAGGGCACTTTAGCGTCAGACCTCAAAGGGGCAGGAAAGGATTTTAGTCTTAAATGTATCTGAGTATTTAAGGTTTCTCTGTGAATCAGGAAAATCTGAAAATGAACGAGCCGGCACGCGGAGGGTTAAAGCCGCTGCATTCAATTTTATCTTTAGACGGTAAATTTACATTTCAAATTCAATATTGATTTTAGAACCGTTGAAATTATTTACTGTATGTAACGCAAGTACTTTATAAGTAACTGTAATTTAATTACCTAAAAATGAACAGTAATCCCTTACTTTACTTTTTCAGTGGATAAGTAATTTAATTACAGTAACGCATTACACCCAACACTGATAAGAAGCAATCAAAACCAACAAAAGAGCAACAACGTGCAAGTGCTATAACAAGTCTTGGTTAGCCTAACGCAGTACACATAAAAAGTTTTTTTTTTTTTAAAGAAAACGAGTAGATAGAATATAGAAAAAATAAATCTAGTGTTTTTTTTTTAAGAAATAAGTAGATGGAATAGAAAAAAAATAAAAAAAAATAAAGCTAATGTTAGTTTTACAAGAAAAGCTAACTTAAATGGAAGCTCAAGCATGAGAACCTGTGAGGTTCATTCTCTGTTAGCAGTGTTTGAGCTTTCACAGGAACTGTTTGTTTGCTGATCACTGTTTGTGAATAGAAGCCTAATTTCAATAAGGTAACCATGTCTCGTCAGAAAATTTGGACAAAACTGCTCAATTCCTATAGATTCATTTTACACTCTCTTTATGAACTTTTTGAAGCATCAAAGTGGTAGCTGTGTGGACTCAATGGATGGACATAAATCTCTGTTTTCACTAAAGTATATTCACTTTTGAATCAAAGATGAGCAAAAGACTTGCGGGCGTGGAACACAATGAGGGTGAGTAAATGCTGTCAGAAATTTCATTTTGGGTGAACTAACCCTTTAAAGTACATTTCATCATCAAAAGTTACTAGTTTATACATTCATCGTTGCACAGAGTAATTAACTTTTTCCACTTTTTTCTTTAAACAATTTTTTGTTTTTGCGGTTTACAGTCCCGCACCTGCACCAGTATTGAAACCCATCTCAGTCAGAGGGAGGACCTGCCATACCTACTGCTATTGAGAAGGATCAAGGGCAGGATCACCTTATGTGGTCAGACAAGCTTCTCATCCCTTCTGAAGGAACCAGCACCTTGAGTACTATTGAACTCTACCACTATGTTTTCAACCTGTTGAGTAGGTCCTTTTCAATGTCTTTATCTTCCTGCTACACTAGTCTACAACATTGATGTTGGTCATACCAGTGAGTTGCCAAGAGTAAAGAAATTGCATGCAAAGCATTGACAAACTTTTGACAAAACATTTTTCAGAGCATCATGTATTTTAATTACAAAGATATTTTAAGTTGAGCACTTCTAACAGCCAGCATTTTGAAGTTTTACAGGTCTTTTGACCTGCAGACTTAACGTGTGATATGATGGTGAATTTGTATCTTTGTTTTAAGTGTTCTTAAGTTTTTGAAAATAAAGGTTCAAACTGATACAACGTGTTGCTGTTATTGAATATACACATGCATTTGTAGTTGAACTGAACGCAGATCACATGTAATGACAAATCAGGGTTAATATGAACACCATATTAAGTCTGGAAATAACTCCCTTGGTGTTAAGTTATTGACACACCTAGTGTAGTTTTAACACTATTAGTGTTTCCCTCCTTTTTTACACCAAATTAGTGTTAATGGTGAACACTTACGGTGTTGTTTTAACTCTATGAAGTGTTAAAAAAGTAACACTATTTCAAGTGTTAGTTTAACTGTATTTAGTGTGGACCCATATAAACCCTGAAAAAGTGTTAATTTTTACACTGTGAGTGTGAATTTAACACTTTCAAATTTGCTGTGTAGTGATCGTGTCTTTCTGTTACACTTGATTTGTGTAAATATGTCATATTTAAGGTAACAATGCAATACATAATATCATATTATTGTAATTAATAATATGACAATATCTGTAGTCAATATTGATTAAATGGGAGGGAGAAATCCTGCCCAGACCCAGCTAGGAAAAATGATAAAAGCACTTACTGAAGTGGTATTCTGAAACTTGATTAAATTAAATAAAACAGCAAAATGATTTTGATCTTCATCAAACAAAAAAAGATTAGCTTAGATAAAGTTTGATTAATATGTGCATACAATACTGGCCAAAAGTTTGGACCCATTACTATTTTTAATGTTTTTGAAAGAAATGTATTATGCTCATCAAGCTTGCATTTATTTGATCAAAAAATAAATAATAATAATAATCAGCAAGGATTTGTTAAACAGATAAAAAGTGATAGTGAACACTTACGTATATTCTTATAAAAGATTTATATTTTTAAGCATCTTTTTAATAATTAAAAAATCCTGAAAAAAAAACAACAACAACAACAAAAAAACATTAAGCACTGTTTGTAACGTTGATAATAAATCAGCATATTATAATGATTTATGTAGGATCATGTGACACTGAAGACTGGTGTAATGGCTGATGAAAATTCAGTTTTGCATCACAGAAATATATTTTAAAGTATAGTAAAATAGAATACCATTATTTTAAATTGTAATAATATTTCACAATATTGTTTTTTTTTTCTGTATTTTTGTTCAAACAGGCTAAATCCAGGCTTGATGAGCATAAAATACTTCTTTCAAAAACATTTAAAATAGTAATTTTTCCAAACTTTTTTCCTGTATGAGGAAAAATATACAAAATTCAATGTTGTATAAATAAAAAGGTTAGGAATCATATTTGATATATTTTTTTGGGGGGGCTCCTAATGTCTAGAACTGGCCCTGGCCTACACTCCAGGTCAAATAAAAGCCATAATTAGGAAAATCATATGACATTCTTCATAAATATGATTCATTTCTGTAGAGCTGTACTGTGAATAAGAATCAAATGACTGAGTTCAGCTTTGAGAAAGAAACCAACCTGTTTGTTCCTCAGTATCTTCATGTTTGATGCTGAATACTTCTGCAATCCTAATGTCTTCACTTTCCTCTTTAATAAACGCCATCTTTATAATAGTGTGTCATGTGGATGTTTTTCTGTGAGTTTGGACAAGATGAGAATAATTAACAAAGAAAATAAATGTGTTACTCATGTGCCGATGCACTTTCCTTAAAAACATAAATAAATAAGTAAAACCTTCTAAAATGTTATACAAAGCATTACAATGTTGCATTCAGTAATAACACATTCATGTAAGAGTTCTCATTAGAAGCATAAAGTGCCTGAACAGTTCAAATGCTCAAAAACCTTTCTTCAGCCAAATCACAACAGAGCAGGAGTGTGGCACAGCCTTATGATGTCATATCTCCCCTCCAAAATAAAAGTCCCGTTCACAAGCTAAAATCAGAAACGTGCAGACATATTCAAATAGAAATAATAAAACATATCAACGATGTTTAGAGTTAAATTCTTGGTGAAATACACATTTAAATTGTTATTGTTGAATGAAAACAATCTGTGAGATTTTGTAAATGGCTTCACCCTTATATGTTTTATTTTATCTTTTTTTATAGATTTATCAATGTTTAATTCAACAAACATTTGTCCGTATAATTAAACGTTTTATATAGGGCAACAGACTCCAAAAAAAACAATGGTAAAATATGGTAAAATAGTCAATGGTAAAAGTAACATTTTACAAAAAGTTATCAACTGGCAAAATGAATTGTGATTATGTGTGTCCTCCCTGATTTATATTCCTTATAGTAGATGAGTGTGGTGAAAAACTGAGTGAAGACATGTGCCATATAACCTAATAGGAATTTCTTAAAAAAACAAACAAACAAAAAAAACACTGATAAACACAATGAAAAAATAATAGTTTTTATTGGACATAAAAGAGGACCACAAAGGAAATAATTCTATGACTTTTTTTGTGTGTTTTCGCCTGTATGGGGTTTACTTGTACAATTTTATAAAAAAATTCTAAAAACAAAGGAAACAAACATCAGCAAGCATCAAGAAATCAGTTAAATTAGTTAAATCCAGCAGACTGAAGGACAGCTTCATACTGACCCCCCCCGTTTGTGGCCAACTGTAGACTTGTGTTCAAGTAAAATGATGATTGCTGAAGTCCTGCATCAACATGTGCTTTACTGTGATTTTCACTTTCAGATTACTGCAGGAGCATTTTAGTTTTAACACCATCACTTCTTCTTACAGGTAAGAATTACACAATCATATCTGACCCGAGACACTTCAACAGTTTCACCCAGTGTTGTCATGATTATAATTGACATTTTTCTTCTCCCGAGGAAGACAACAAAAAGATGGATTCCAGTAAAACTGAGACATTATCACTCTCAATCTGTTGAATTGGTCCTGTTTTTGAATGTCTACTCAAAAATTTAAAAAAAGAAAAAGAAGAAAACTTGCATTTTTAATGTCACTTTTCACACTTCGGGTGCATGCAGTAAGAGTAACTTTTTTTTTGGCCTTTTATTATGGAAAATTCCAGAGTTTCAGTAAATTACTTTCACAATTGTTTGGCTTGTAATAAAGTTTAAACATGTCTGTGTTTTCCTTTTTGGCAAAGGATCTGCTGAACACACACACCATGAACACACACCTGGAGCAGTGGGCAGCACCTGGGGAGCAGTTGAGGGTTCAGTGCCTTGCTCAAGGATCTCACCTTTGGGTTACAAGTCCGACTCTCTAAGTAAACTAATCCAGACAATGAGGGTGTTGTCAATTTCACCACCTCGTGATGGCTGTGTGGGGAATCTTTAGATCCTGTTTTGGGAATGTGTTTATTCTGCAGCTTTTTGGTGGGTCTGTTCTGCAGAGGCCTTACACAATGAAGAACAAAATACAAAATAAATCTCAGTCTCTCTTAAAAGTGTTAAAGACTCTTCTTCATCTTCCTGAACAAGAACAGTTTGTAAAAACTACTACTTTCCTTCATGAAAGAGTAACAAACTACAAGTGACACATATGCATTATAAGACAACTGAATATATGAAACTCATAAGAAAGCACAATAATGTTGTTTATATCATGAAGCAACATTATATACAAGAATTAAACTTTCTGACATTGTTCTTTGGGGAGGAACTCCATCTTTGAGTTGATCTGAATCTGCTGGTTTTAAAGATGAACTTTATTCACTGTGAAAACTTTAGATAATGTTTCTTTGTCATGTCGCTTGTTATGACAGATTTATCCAGATGATATTATATTGCTTGATGCATTATTGTCTCACATTTGGTGAGGATGAAGCATCAGACCCGAAAGATCTGTAGATGATCTACTTACTGTGATTGTTTTTTATATGTCTGTGTAGAGAAGATGAATTATTGAAACGCTTCAAACATGCATTGCAGTGATAAGGTTTCTCTCCAGTGTGAACTCTCATATGTGCCATAAATTGTCCTTTTTGTCTAAAACTCTTTCCGCATTGATCACATGTGAACAGTTTCTCTCTAGTGTGGATGTTCATGAGATGCTTAAGGTTTGATGATTGTGAGAAACGTACTCGGTTACTGTCGTAACCTTGGTTCCCTGAGATACGGAACGAGTACTGCTTCTTGATAAAGACGCATATGGGAAAAAGCCTTTTTTCTCCTGAACTGAAGTCTTATTCAATCACGCAGTGAAACTGCACGACTATTGGTTCGTGCAGTGGTAAAAAACAAACCAATGGGTCGGCAGCGGAGCTGCACGAACCTATGGCGACGATTCCCGCCAGATCCCACCAAAATGGGCAGGGCATCTGGCTATATATGCGGTCGTTTCGCCATAGGATCCTCAGGTTACTTCGACTGAAGCAACGACTGAGTCGTGCAGCTACCTGGCACGGCAAAGTATGCAGTACTCGTTCCGTATCTCAGGGAACCGAGGTTACGATAGTAACCGAGTACGTTCCCTGTCGATACTCCACTCGTACTGCATCTTGATAAAGACGCATATGGGAACTGAATTTAATCACGCCGTGCTAGGGTAGATGAACGACTGTATATACCTCCATGAGTATAAATGCCCATAGGGAAGTAAGTAGTATACTTCAGGCTAAAGCGATCTAAACTCATAGAGGTCATGCTCGGCCTGGATGATCGTTCCATATGACTCCTGTATACTCAGTTAACCGGAGTATGCAGGGTGCCAATCAGAGAGCCTGAACGCATTGCGGTCAAGAAATCTCTGACAGGATTGTTCTCACAGCATATGTATACAAGCTCATCTAAGCAGAGAGGACTCTGGCCTGTAAGGCCGGTATGTCCAGGTTATAAAACCTAGCAAATGTGTACGGAGTGGCCCAGCCAGCCGCCGCACAAATCTCTGTAATGGACACACCGCTAGACCACGCCCATGACGAGGAGATGCCTCTAGTCGAATGGGCTCCTACTCCAATGGGGCATTGCAGGCCCAAAGAAGAGTATGCCAGCATGACAGCATCCACTATCCACTTAGAGAGTCTCTGCTTCGTGACCGGATTCCCTTTGGCGTGGTTACCGAAGCTAACAAAGAGCTGTTCCTCATGCCTAAAGGGGGCGGAACGCTCAAAGTAGATTCTCAGAGCTCTGACAGGGCATAACAAGGATAACTCACGGTCCTCCTCAGACAGAGGAAGCGCGGAGAGCGTGATGACCTGAGCTCTGAACGGGGTTGAAAGTACCTTAGGTACGTAACCATGCCTTGGTTTCAGGACAACCTTGGAGTCGTTAGGCCCCGAATTCCAGGCAGGCAGGGCTAATAGAAAGCGCCTGCAGGTCTCCAACTCGCTTAACCGATGCTAGTGCTAGTAGCAGAGCAGTTTTCAGCGAGGTTCGTAGACTGTAGTACTGTAGTAGTAAAAGTC
This sequence comes from Schizothorax lantsangensis, assembly GCA_027422415.1. NCBI lineage: Eukaryota > Metazoa > Chordata > Actinopteri > Cypriniformes > Cyprinidae > Schizothorax > Schizothorax lantsangensis. Next base: position 51,821,053 of record CM049839.1, on the reverse strand, counting down.
TTCTCACACTCAAAGCACATGTACACTCTCACACCAGTGTGTATTTTCTGATGTAATTTCAAACTTTGTAGATGTGAAAAACTCTTCCCACACAAATGACATGAATGTGGCTTCTCCTTTGTATGAACTCTCAGGTGTTTCTTCAGGACTGAAGGTCTAAAAAATGTTTTGCCGCATTGATCACATGTGAACAGTTTCTCTCTAGTGTGGATGCTCATGTGTATCTTAAGGGTTGATGATCGTGAGAAACTCTTCCCGCACTGATCACAACTGAAAGGTTTCTCTCCAGTATGAACTCTCATGTGAAGCTCAAGATTATATTTGCTTGTCAATCTCTTTCCACACTGAGTGCAGGTGAAAGATTTATTGGCTCTTCTTTTCTTTAAATCTTTCTGAGTTTGAGAGCAACTCAAAGGTTTTTCTCCAGTTCTGAAGTGATTTATTCCCTCAACTTCACTCAATTATTCATTCTCCTCATTTTCTTCAATCAACTCTGAAATAATAGTAAAAATTGTTTATTTTCATCATCACATAAACAAATAAATATGTAAAGTAGTGCTGTCAAACGATTAATCTCGATTAATCGCATCCAAAATAAAAAAAATTGTTTACATAATATATGTGTGTACTGTGTTTATTTATTATTTATATATAAACACATACATACAGTATTTTTGAAAATATTTACATGTATATACATTTATATATTTATATTATATATAAATATATTTGATATATAAACATAACATTTTTCTAATATATATACATGCATGTGTTTGTATTTATATATACATAAGTATACACAGTACACACTCATATATGATGTTAAAAACTTTTATTTGGATGTGATTAATCACGATTAATCGTTTGACAGCACCAGTGAAAATACAAACGTGAACCCTGATGTAACAGCAGAAAGTAGACAATTGCTATACAACATTTTAATCATTTTGATGCAGTTTTATAAATACATCTAGTGCATTTTATATATACATCTCTGCAACTTTTTCATTCATCGATGAATGAGGTACATTGATGTCCAAATTATGATTTTTTAAATATTATAGGCACAAATCCCATGTTTCTATAGGGAGAACTATTAAATACATTTGATCAACAACACAATTATCTAACATAAATATTTTTTGTTGAAAAAAAGTACCCAGTTTACAGAAAGTGTCTCTTATTATTTGATTATTTAGCTATATTACTGCAGAGCTCTAAATAATTTTCCAATTACAACACAAACAATCTACAACTACTTGAAGCTTTATAACCTGTAAACCTGCAACCTGTTTGTTGTTCAGTATCTTCAGTGTGTTTGATTCTGCAGGGTTCTGGATCTCTCATCTTCTCTCTGTCCTCTTTAATAAACTCAGTCTTTGCAGATTTCAGCTCTTCCTGATGCTCGTCTTCACTTGTAAACTGATGGGAATGTTACAGCATTTACTGCTGAATGTGTGATTGTTGTGAGGAGCTTCACTGAACATGAATTTCTGTGTGGAAGAAGCAGATTTGCCAAAATAAACAATAAATCCGTTTACTTATTTTTAACTAATTTACACATTTAGGCATTAATATAAGTAAAGCAGATGTCCTCCAAATTCTATCTTTGAAGCCTTAAAAATACAAAGTGTTGTCCAGGGCCGGTTCTAGACATTTGGAGGCCCCCCCCACCCCAATAAAAAGCACTTGAAACAAATATGATTCCTAACCTTTTTATTTATACATTTCATTTTAAACTCTGTATAGTTTTACTTGCGTAGTACCAGTCAAAAGTTTAGACATTACTATTTTTAATGTTTTTGAAAGAAGTCACTTATGATCATCAAGTCTGCATTTATTCGATCAGAAATACAGGAAGAACTAAAATATTGTGAAACTTAAATTAATAAAAAAAATAATGTTTTTCTATTTTTTACCATACTTTAAAAAATATATTTCTTTCAGTGTTAGCTGAATTTTAAGCATCAACTTAACAAATGCTTATGAATAAAAGTATTAATTTCTTTAAAAAAAAAAAAGAAAAAATACTGACCCATTGAATTGCAAACTTTTGAATGGTTTTGTCACAAAATATTTTTATTTTAACCTGTTAACCATATTGGGAGTCACAGCTGAAAATGACTAACTAACTTAAAATGGTAACAGCTCCTGACTTCAGTGTGCCACACACACAATTGTGGTGTCTTTGGAAAGAAGACCCTTGGGCTTTACTATCCATCATCCAGAGTTGATAATGCTCAAAAATATAAAAAGTTATAGACACTGAAGTGCCTTGATAAAAATTGTACCACACTGAATTTTTTTTTATTTCATATAAAAATACATGAAATCAGTCCTGAAGCAATCCAGAAAAGTAATGGGTTGAAAGTCACATGTCTCATGAGTTTATATTTCAAATCTGAAGAAGATACCATGAAAAATGAGATTCCTGCAGCCATTTCTCTAGTCCCCCCCCCCCCCGTTTGAGGAAAAATATTTACCAAATTATTGAAGAGTTCTGCTACAAACTATTTAGTCTTTATACATGCCACTGCAGTTTTTCAATTATAAAACAGTAGACATAATCTTAGACATCGTATCAGTGATTTATTTGAGCACTAGAAAAATAGAATAATAATAATTTTTGAGTGATGAAAAAAAAACAATAATAATAAAAAAAAAATAACAAGTACATACTGATTTCCTGACATTCAGATGCTCTCCTGCTCATACATTAGTAATCACATGCTGACGATCATTCATACAGATGCTAATCATACAGATGGCCGCCCATATAGTCAATAATCACATTATAATGGACTTTTATATAGACTGCATTCACACTGATATCTGTGAACAGTCAGTAATTACACGCTGATTATCAGCCATACGGATGTTAATCACACAGATACAGGCACATTCTCCACAAAACACGCAAACATGTATGAAAAATGTTTAAAAAAAAAAAAAAAAAAAAAAGTTTATTTGTGCTAAAAAGCCGATCGCTAAGTTACCCCCATCAGTTGACAGGTGCGTCACAGCGTGCGTCACGCGCTGTCGCGAGGGAGCGCCAGAATTCAAATAAACAATCTTCTGTGTATCTTTGACTTTTTTTTTTGGATGGTCTCATTCTGTTTGGGACATTGCCTGCTACAAAATCATGCTGTTTTTTTACCACCAATACGCTGTTTTTGAGCGTAATTTGTTCCATAACGGACACAAACAATAACTCCCTGAAGTGATGAGACGTAAACAAATGAATAACGATCCAAATTACAACTTTATTGTTTCTTTGGACTAAAAGTGCTCTTTGTTGAAAACAATGACGTGTGCAAACAAAGAGCTTTCAGTGTGCTGGTGTTCTGTCGATTTGTGCTACCCTGTCAGATTTTCCTACCTCCCATTAAAACAGTAGGTAGTACAATTCGACAACGAAAAATGCTACCTGTTAAATTATGATGTATTAATGTCTACACATACCACAACCCTAAACCTACCCTTACAGTAATGCAAATACAGTAATTATGTGTTATATTCGCGGTTGTGGCTAGAAGGGATACAGCTAACGGAAACCAACAATAAATATTTTTTTCTACCTATTAGATTGTGTTTTATTAACGTCTACACCTACTCCAACCCTAAACCTACCCCTTACAGTAATGCAGATGCATTAAATATAGTTGTTCAGCCTGAGAAAAAGTACGAAATATTGATGTGCGCATGCGCAGTAAGCCCCGGTAGGAAAATCTGACGGGTAGGATAAAATGTCAGGACACCGGCGTCCTGGTGCATGTTAACAGGTTAAAGTAACAAGAAGCTTCATATGTCTTTCTTGCTTTTTTGTTCTTAATTTTATCTAATGTAGTACCATATTTTACCAATATCTCTTTTATAAAATGTTCAAAGTTTGGCTTAGCTTTAGTCCATTTTTTCACACGAATGTGATATTTTCCAAGTAAAATAAGGTTTGTGAGCAGTATTGGATTTGAAGATGTTAGAAACACACGTCATTGTTGTCATGTGGTGAATTTGGCCAATCGTGAAACAGTTGTGTCGTCATCAGCGCTCCTGCAGTCGCTCTGAAGAAACTGCGGCGGCTGAGTGAGCCGGCTGCTCTCGAAACACTATCCTGGTACTTTGATGCCACACGTGACTGTAACGTGGCGTCGGCGCCGGTTCAAGTCGGACAAATTTTCTAACCGGCATGCACTGCTTCAAGTCAGCCGCCGATCGGTCTTCATGGCGCTGCATGAAGTCGAACACACCTATTATTTTCCACGTACCATACATTATTGCTGCTCCTCTCTGCCCCACCTTTAGAAACACGTCGATTTTTACAAAGCTCATCGTTCTGAAAAGCGCGGTGTGCTCTGATTGGCCAGCTATCCAGTGCGTTGTGATTGGCCGAATACCTCGTTACGTCCCTTACCATATTTGGAAACACAAAGCGTCTCCTCGACAACAAGACTACAGCGAGAATAAAAGTTGCACCTTCTCTCTTTGAGAATACATCTGGGTGGTGTTAAGCAGATCTTTCTTCACAGTGACGTACACATGTGGGGCGTGTTTGAACGAGCCGTTTTAGGAGGGCATGGACGAGTATTAACTTTGATAAATAATATCTCTGGATTTGAGACTTCAGTCTTTGCAACTTTACAGATCTTATATATGCACAAACAGCTTGTAACACTCCAAAGACAAAGGAAACATTGAAATTACACCATATGACCCCTTTAAGGCTGTGCTTATGAGTATACACAAACAAATAAACAAACAAACAGCATAACATATTTTTATATTTCCCCACTCGCCCTAGTGGGTGTTTTTTTTTTCTTCCTCTAAGCTTGGTTTCTCTACCAGAGACCTTAAGAGTTATAGAGAATTTGCGATACACAATAAATACTATTTATTCTATTAGAACTTTCACCGTTAATTAAAAAAAAAATACAAATTTTAAAAAAGTGAAAGTGGGGGAAAGACATACATACATGCATATCTCTCAAAAGCACAAAATAAAGACCCGGACTACATTCATTAATCTCGTGAGCGAAATTGCACTTGCTATAAGTTATATATCTAGCTTTAGTTACAGTGGAAAGTGTCTCGTTCAGTGCAGTGTTGGTGGCTCTTAAAAGAGCCTTTGGGGCGTCACGCTGCAGCGGCGGGTTTAAGCGCGCTCTCCGCGGATGCGTCACGCTGCAGCGGCGGGTTTAAGCGCGCTCTCCGCGGATGCGGCGCGCCAGCTGGATGTCTTTGGGCATGATGGTGACTCTCTTGGCGTGGATGGCGCACAGGTTGGTGTCCTCAAACAGACCGACCAAATAAGCCTCGCTGGCCTCCTGCAGGGCCATGACAGCGGAGCTCTGGAAGCGCAGGTCCGTCTTGAAATCCTGCGCGATTTCTCGCACCAAGCGCTGGAAAGGCAGTTTGCGGATCAGCAGCTCGGTGGACTTCTGATAACGGCGGATCTCTCGGAGAGCCACGGTCCCGGGCCTGTAACGGTGGGGCTTCTTGACGCCGCCGGTGGCTGGGGCGCTCTTCCGGGCGGCTTTAGTAGCGAGCTGCTTCCTCGGGGCTTTGCCACCGGTGGATTTACGAGCCGTCTGCTTGGTTCTTGCCATCGCGAAGATAAAACTTTTTTTCTCCGTTTAAGTATGTAAAAAACATACCGCTCGCTGTTCCGCGGCTGCTTTTAAAGCCTCAAATGGCCACGAGCTTTTGACGTCATGAAGGTGCAGACGCTTTTGATTGGCTGATGTGTGACGTCTGCACTTGACTGCTAGCCAATGACTGCGCAGCTGTTTTTCAAACTGTACATGTGGAAGAATTGACAATAAAGCAGACTTGACTTGATAAGGGTCCATTTTTTTGAGACTGAGATGTATACATCTGAATAAATAAGCTTTCCATTGATGTATGGTTTGTTATGATATAACAATATTTGTCTGAGATACAACTATTTGTAAATCTGGAATCTGAGGGTGCAAAACAATCAAAATACTGAGAAAATCACCTTTAAAGTTGTTCAAATTAAGTTCTTAGCAATGCATATTACTAATCAAATATGAAGTTTTGATATATTTACGGTAGAAAATTTACAAAATATCGTCACGGAACATGATCTTAATATCTAATGATTTTTGGCATAAAATAAAAATGGATAATTCTGACCCATACAATGTATTGTTGTCTATTGCTACAAATATACCTGAGCGACTTAAAGACTGATTCTGTGCTCCAGGGTCACATTGTTTTTAAACTAAATGTAGATCGATGATTCATTCGATATGTTCATAATAATACATGTGAATAACAGCTTTTCTAAATGCAGTCAATATGTAAAACATTGTGAGTCGAGGTAAACTCATATACAACCTAAATAATAATTTACTTCCACTAAGAGTCTAAATGCAGGTCTTTTGCTCTTTCTCTGGATTTAGTGTGTGGCTCTTAAAAGAGCCGTTGGGGAATAAAACAGAAGATTTATCTCTTCTTGGGAGCTGCTCTTTTAGGCTTTGCAGCTTTAGGTTTAGCAGCTTTAGGCTTTGCCGTCTTGGGTTTGGCAGTCTTGGTCTTTTTGGGGCTTTTGGCAGCTTTCTTGGGCGCCGCTGGCTTCTTCGCCTTCTTGGGGCTCTTCGTCGCCTTCTTGGGGCTCTTCGTCGCTTTCTTGGGGCTCTTCGTCGCTTTCTTGGGGCTCTTCGTCACCTTCTTAGCGGCTGCGGCGGGTTTCTTGGTTTTCTTGGGTGATTTCTTAGCGGCGGGCTTCTTTGCCGCTGCGCTCTTGGGCTTCTTGGCAGCAGCGGGTTTCTTGGCTTTAGGAGCCGCTTTCTTCTTGGTCTCGGCTTGCTTCTTGCTGATCTTGAAGGAGCCGGAGGCGCCGGTCCCTTTGACCTGCAGCAGGGTGCCTTTAGTCACCAGGCTCTTGATGGCGATCTTGACGCGGGAGTTGTTCTTCTCCACGTCGTAGCCGCTGGCGGCGAGAGCTTTCTTCAGCGCCGCGAGGGACACGCCGCTCATCTCCTTGGACGCGGACACGGCTTTGACAATCAGCTCACCGACGCCTGGACCTGCTTTCTTGGCTTTGGCGGCAGACTTCTTCTTGGGCGCTTTGGCCGGCGGAGCGGCAGCAGCTGGAGCGTTTTTTTCTTTCTTCCTTCTCTGGATTTCCAACACCTCTCCTTCTAGTATATCATAGTTTGCATGAATGCTGTATGAGAGACGTTTAAAGACAAACTGTGCCTAAAGCCAAGAAGATCTCCAAAACATTTGGGTCTTTATCCTCTACTGCATAGTGTTGCCTCAGAGCAACGTTATACAGTAAGGGGTAAAGAAGCAGGGGTCCACAGCTCCCATCCCTAAGCAGGATTTCCCATTGACAATACATACGGGTAAATAATGTGTGACAAAAAGGGAAGATGCAAGGTTCCTGGGTGCACAGGAACACCAAACGTGATGTGCAAAAAGTGTAACATGCACCTCTGTTTCACAGCAGAGAAGAAGTGCTTATCACACTCTAAAAACTGCTGGGTTAAAAAGGGACGAACCCAGCGCTGGGTTATTTTAACTCAACAAGTTGGGTTATTATGTTTTTTATGGTTTAAAATGACTACATTGCTAGGATAAAATGAACCCAAATCAACCTACAAATCTTGTTCATTTTAAAATCACTTTTACACACAAAGAATGAGTATCAAAAGATAAATATTTATTAAAAACAACAAGAGAAAACAGTCAAAAAGATAACATGCATGTAAGAAGAAATGCAGAAAAGTATGACATCAACAGCTACAGAGTTTATAAACGAAGCATTGAACATTTGTTGAATATAACTTAAGATCAAATTTGACTTTTTTTGGTACATTTTATATATTGTATAAAAATATACAAAAACACTATTATACAATAATTGTACAATTAGTTCATAGTTAAGTTCTTTACAAACTATTGCGGCATGAGAGTACACAAATAAACCACAACATTAACACTGATATTATAACATTTAACAGAAGCATGTGTGTAAAAAATGTGAGCATGTGTATGAATGACAGTGTAAACTCCATTTCTACTAAACACAGAACAAGCATTTAACATTTGTTTTTTACAAATTATACACCTACAGTTTGTTTCATAGTCCATGAATACAGATCATGCATCACTGTCAATTTTCATGATCTCTTTAGCATAATTGATATAGTCATGAAGAAGGGGGGAGTGAATGTACAGTGCTCTCTCCACCCTCAATACCACGACTGAGGTGCCCTTGAGCAAGGCACCGAACCCCCAACTGCTCCCCTGGCGCCGCAGCATAAATGACTGCCCACTGCTCCGGGTGTGTGTTCACTGTGTGTGTGCACTTAGGATGGGATAAATGCAGAGCACAAATTCCGAGTATAGGTCACCATTCTTGGCCGTATGTCACGTCATTTTCACATCTTTTACATTATCCAGGGCAGCGTCCTCCTTTAAAACCACTGTTGCATCAGTTTGGGGGAAAGGTCATTCTCCTCTTTGACCACCATTCATCCCAGTCACCGCCTGTTCTTCATCAGTGGCCTAAAAAGAGAAAAACATTTGAAAAAAGAAAACATTTAATTAAACTATCCATTTTCAGATATAGGTGCATCCACATCAGTAAGGATAGGTAAATAGTCTGTTTTATCATTTCAACCACTTTGTGTGGTTGTTTAATGTCTGTCTACCACAGCGCTCTAGAATGCTATAATGGCAGCACTAGTGTGAGGGCATGTAATATTGTTTAATAAATATACTGCTTTCAGAAAGCTACTATTTTACTGAAACATTAAAACAGTCATGACATTATTCACATACCTCACAAATTTCCATGTACGTACGTGGAGGGCTGCTCTTTAAAGGGCTAGTTCACCAAAAAATTAAAATAGTCAATTTACTTTCCCACATGTTCCAAACTCTGCTAATGTTTGGAACACAAATAAATATATATAATATTCTCTTAATTTTTGTCCTCCATTGCAAGTCTGGGAGACCAATATTTTCTTCTGAAGACACATGTTCGCTATCATATAAATTTAAGATTTATTCATATATAAATATTGGCATGGATTACTTCTACAATAACTCTGTTTTGTTGAAGCTTGAAAAATACTGATTATCTAGACTCTCAATGGATTAACCAAAAATGATGAGAAAAAAAATTAAAAATATATTAATTTGTGTTCTAAAGACAGACAAAAGTCTTATAGGTTTAGAATGACATGAGGGCAAGTAAATTACTTTTTTGTGTGAACTATTCCTTTAAGAAAGGAAGACCAAGAATTATGACTCTCCAACTCAGACAACTCCAAAGTTGGTTTGTGTTCTGCAATGAAAAAAACACAGACATCAATGGTTTACATAACTTAGTAAAAAAAATTGATAACATGGAATTATGAAGTTTACTTGCCTTAAACTGTCTATCCCTCTCTTCCGAAAAAGCTGAGAAAATCACCTCCTCCTCACACAAGCAGGCTTCTGTGTCCTTAACTCCAAAGTTAGTTTGAGTTCTGCAATGAAAAAAAAGGGACATCAATGGTTTACATAAAATATGAACACGTAATCACACTGTTGTTGCATCAAAATGTGAAGTAAACAGGCAGGAGACCACAGAAACATTTATTTTCTAAAAATAACTTACATCAATCTCAAAAGAATGATGCTCTCTTATGTCTCTGGCTTTCAGCTAGAGCTGTCGCGATTCGTCGATTTTAGTCGACTAGTCGATTTTGAAAAATCGTCGACTTCATTTTGCTCGCGTCGCAAAATACCAGAAGTGCCGCATTTCACAGAGGATAATCCATAAAACACATTATTAGACTATTTTCCAAGGCTGCATGACATTAAACCCATTTAAAAGTCATAATTAAGCATAATTGTGAATTCACAAAAGCTATGATTTAATTAAATAATTTATGCTATGATTATTAAATATATATATCCATGCAGTTCTAACACAGTATATGAGCTTTAATGATTTACATGCGTGTAGGTTACATGCGTCTCACAGCGGCTCCGTTCACAGTAGCTCCACAGAAACTTATCATTTACATGTGTGGAGCGTCTCAAACTCCATCTCTGCATGTTGTTGTGAGTTTGGGTTTATTATAACGTTCATCTGGGAACGCAACGTGCGCCATTTCATCAGATGTGTAAGGTAAATCATTTATAAACCTGTGCAAACACAGGAGAATATATCGCGATTTCAAAATAAAAGCTCAAACCCTCACTCTGAGTTTACATGTTTTGATGTCCACATATTCATTTAATTACAGTGGCTATAGCATTTCTGTCCTAAATAAATGGCCAAATATTAAAGATTAAGTGGATATTTGAATTAAATGGTGCTTGCATGGTCAATATTAAACAAGGATTAGATCGCGCAGTAATGTTTAATAATAATCATCAGCCCTCTGCAGGCCTTTGTTGTTATGCGTCATGTACATTAGCTCTATTGTTTATAATACATTATGTATTTTAACAGTTTTGTTCAATAAAACCATATGACTTCTTGCTTTTGATACTTTATTTGAACTAATTATTATTGCATCATTGCTATTATATATGTATTTTAAGTCATTTTAAAAGCTATTGTTCACTTACATCTATTTTTATTACCACAAAAAAAAAATTATAATTATAGGGCCCTATGAAATCCGTTTTATTTCCAAATTCATTTTTTTTTCCATTTTCATTTTTCTATACTCTGTTTTCATGGTTACATTAAATTTTATTAATCAAAAAGCCAGTCTAATTAATTGAGTTTTACAGTTTTATCTGTACCAAATTCTGTTTTCCATTATTTTCTGGATTCCATTTTAATGGTTCCATTAATTATTTTTTTTTATTTATTTTTCAGAAATACTGCACATTTACATTTTTCTCTTAAATAAATTCTGGTAAATAATATTTCTGGTAAATACTCCTTTATTTAAAATACTGATTATAATTTTATTATTAGACTAGAACAGGTGGATATGTTGTCATTCTTACACTATAATACTGAACTGATTTCAGTGATTTGGACACTTGCTTCTTGCACTCTGTTGCACTTCACTATTGCTTTAAAAAAAGGATTTCATAGAAATTTGGATTTAATTTGGTTTAATAAAATATTCTTAAGTAAAATTGTTGATTTTTGCGGGAAATTAATCGTTTAGATTAATCGACAAATTAGTAGATAGATTAATCAAAATTAAAATAGTTGTTAGTGGCAGCCCTAGAACTCATCTCTTTCTTCAACTTTTGACTACATCCTAAATAAAAAAAACAAAAAAAACTTTGCTTTCCCTTTCCTTAAATGTAGGGTAGGTTATTTTGGAAAGACTAGCGATAACATGTTAGCTTCGAATGCAAGATCCCCACCCTCCCTACATAATCACGCTGCAAAGCCACACCTCCTCCAAAACACACGCATGCTTTCAGGCAGAGCAGAGACGAGGGCTTTGTCCAAATACCCACACTTGCGGTCTTGGCCACTTGAGAGTGCGTCCGCGCGACAGGAAGTAAGTGCGCAAGACTGTCCCAGGTCTTCAAAATGCCAAAGTGCAGTGCCCTTAATGCACACTAAATCCACGCAATCTCCAATACCACTCTGGAGCGCTATTCGAGGCTAAGTGTATCCCATCATGCATCATGTTCTTGATTTAAATTGTGAGACTGTTTGCCGAGATCTCTCGAGAGTTCACGGAAACCTTTCCAATGTAAGTTAAATATAATAAATTAATATAATAATTAGATATTACAAATAATTTGTTAGAAAAACTGTTTTTACGTTTTTTATTGTGTGCAAAGATGAGTAGTGGTGATATTTATTTTGTGCAACATTTGCAACTGCTTTTTATCACTTAATTAGAAGCACACAAAAATTAAATTGTCATGTTATAGGGACTACTGGACAGACATTTAGAAGTTGATTTTAAAATGCAGAGTATTTAAAATTAAAATAAAGCTATGTAAACACTTGCATTTTTACAACACTATAAGTGTGTGTCCCATCAGGTAATGCAAAGTTCAATACACGCTTGTGGTCTTCATCCTCACTTGAACACTTGGGCCAAATACAGGAAATACATCATTTAAGTAGTCAAGTGGTCAAGTGTAAAGACTGCAAGTGTGGGTATTTGGACAAAGCCTAACCTGCGATACGATGAGAGACAGCATTGGTGGAGGGTTGAATGCAGTGGTCAGTTTACCTCATGTCTCATTCACCGCTGAGAAAACATTACAGTACAAAGCAAATAATATTACAATAATAGCATTGTAAGCCACTTTGGATAAAAACATCTGCTAAATTAATAAATGTAAATGTAACCTTTACACTGGGGTTTAAATCCTGTTAATTAATTGTAACATTGTGTTATTTAGGTCGGTGCCTGTCAGGCTTTAATTTTTACTGTGTGTGTAATGTCTGCTAAATTTGAAAGGAGCCAGAGGTTCCTCAGGAGGCCAGTGATCTGGAGGAGGGAGGACTGGACCTGAACAAGATCTTCAGACCCATCAGCTCCTACATGCAGGACCGCAGGGAGATGCTGGAGCAGTGTTTGCATGTGCTGGGAGAGAATAAACTCAAACACATGCTTCCGGAGGAACTGAAGGTACCTTTATGTGTTTGTCCTTATCTAAAATAATTGATGGTTGCCATGCTGAATGTTTTTGTCTGTGTCAGCATTTTTTCCCATTTACAAGGAACGGTCACTATACTATGGGGCTAAAATCAGCTCACTTTGTCACATCAGTGAAAAATCCATGATGCAGGTGTCAGTAGTACATGTAATGCATTAATATCACATTTAATAAGGATTGATTTTTGAATTAATGGAAATAATTTATGGTCTAGTTTGGAAACAGATCTGTTTTAAAAAGCAGATCATTCAGAGTATGTTGTAATTTTTCTTTGACAGCACGAAAATAATTGCATGTCGTACTGGCATGAAGATTCATGTATTAATGTGGAAGAAGCACCAGGCGTAAAAACCAAAGAAAACACTGGTCATGAGAGTTCATAACAAAACCATTATCAGTTAGACATCAGTTATGGAGTCAGCTGCTGTGTTGTTCTCTTAAAAATGAGTTTATACTACAATTAAACATTCAAGATTACATTGAAAAAGGCAGGTCCATCTCATCTGAATTATAGATATTTCTCTTTCACTAATTTCCAGTTTATATTAACATAATAATTGTCGTCTGAATATAAGATTGACACAATTAAGCTCAACATTTTTATTTTATTTTTTTTGTTCACATTACAGTTTTTTTAGGACACATTTCTCCGTACTAAAGTCACTTTTTCAAAACTCTTCACACAGTTCTCCTAACCATCTTTCAACTTGACACAGCGGTTAATTTCACATTCAAAAATGCACTACATCTACCAAAACACTTCATTAATGTCTCAAATCAACTCGAATTCAAATAAATTATTCCATAACTCTAGCAAAGGTATTCACCAAACAATTCAAGTTCACTGAGAAAAATGATTTTGTGGTGAAGTAAATACTACATAAAAACAAAAGTAATTTCTACATTAAATAATTTAGTTCAGGCAATAATTAAAAAAAATAAGTAAATTCTATAATATTACTCAATTTAAGCTTGTAGAAATTAAAGTTTGAACTTATAAGTATAATTTACTTAGAATTGTTTGTTATGTTTACAAGGATTCTTAAGTTATGATCCCGTTTTTCCCAACATGCAACGGGGCATGAATAATTAAAAAGGGTAACAATTTTCACTGTTTTCGAGATGTATTTACACTATTTTATGGTTGCTTTTGTTGTTAGGTTTGGTAACTTACTGTTTTCTGACATCTGGAGTTCATTTTCTACTTAAAAATGACCCATTCATACTCAAACACTATCCACTGATTGTTACCATCATTGTGTATGATGTACCAGGTATTGAGGTCTATGTGTTCATTTGGGTAATAATTATAATGAGTGAACATGTTATTTTAACAGTATGACAAGTTGTCTACTTGTTTACTTTCATGTTTGCAAGTGAACCACATGTTTTAATAGCATGTTTAATTCCAATGCTATAAGTACGTTTTATAAACCGTGACTGAGTGAAATGTAATAGTGCAGTAAGCAGACCAATAGTTGAAGATCTAAAATAAGTAAAAATGTTATTTTGGTTCAACTCAATAAATTATATTTTTCATATAAATTAGTTTAAATGTTAAATTAACACAACTTGAAATTACTTAGTAGATTATATCATATTGCGTGTTTTAAGTAAAGAATATTGAGTGAACTCAAATATTTAAGTTCATATAACAAAGATTATCTTTGTTATTTTACTTAAAATAAACAAGTTGGGTTTACTTAAAAAGAATGATGCAAAAATGGTGCATATATATTTTAAGTAAATCTAACACATCAGTTTTACCAGTGTTGATTTGTATAGCGATTTTTAGGATACAAATTGTTGCAAAGCAGCTTTACAGGAAATTAAGTTTATACAATATACGTATATATTGTAGAAACTTAATATATTTAACTTATGACAAAATTTGGTAATTCTGTATGTTGTCTGAGCGTTGGCATCCTCTGAGGGGTTGGCATCATCTCTTCTCAGGTGTTTGATCATCTCAGATAATTTAAGGGTTGGATCCAGACCAAAGCTTGTGTAATTCCTAGTTGTTCCTATTTCCTAGTCCAAGATATTCTGTGTACTGTTTTTTTGGTCTAATAAGTAATATCTCTGTCTTATCTGAATTTAATAGGTGAAAATTATTGGTCATCAAATCTTTTACATTGTTAACACTCTGTTAGCTTAGATAATTTAGAAGTTTCATCCGTCTTGTTGAGATATATATATTAGTTTAGTATCATCAGCATAAAAATGGAAACTAATTCTGTATTTTCTAATAATATTACCAAGGGGCAGCATGAAAATAGCAGAGGATCTAGGACAGATCCTTGTGGTACTCCATACTTTACTGGTGATAATTGAGATGACTACCCGTTTAAATTGACAAAGTGGTAGCGATCGGACAGGTATTTCTGTTTTAAACCATGAAGGCGAGCCAATGGATATCAAACAAGCACGCGTTTACACCAGGGTTTGCACACATGCAAACTTTGTGCAAGATTTATGCCGGTGAACGTCTTAATCGCAGTCAATTCACTATAAGCATAAAGTGAAAGTAAAAACGTAATGATGGAGTAATGAAGGAGCTTTCGGCATCTGACGCCGCATATTCTCTCAGAGACAAAGAGAGACGAATCTACTTCAACATGCTGATAACGGTATAGCCCAGCGCTTCTCAAAGTCCGGACTCTGGACCGGGAGGGAATTAAATCCGGACCCACTTCAACTTCTTATTTCAAGCGCACTCGTATCACTCAGACCTCCGTGCGTGGCACACACACACACGCACGCACACACACAAACACACATGCACGCACACACATACATACATACATGCACGCGGGCGCATGAACCAGTGTTGCAGTGTTTACCGACTCTTTTGTAAGACAAAGCGCATAGCAACTAGCGACATTTTGGATAAACCTTAAGCTTTCATTCAGTAGAATAATTTCACCGGTTTCGCCCCGCGAGCGCGAGGTTTCGCCTTCCCGACGCAGTCTTTCTCCACCGCAGAGTTAGCTGCGCATTCAAAGAACCGAACCACAGCAGACTTGTGAATGAACGAATACAAAACAGCATTTTCCAAAAACCTATCACTGTTGACTGTTTGGGCATATGAACATGAGTGTAGTTCGTCTGTATATATGCACATAGTTTGTTACACAGATGGACGTTTGTGCTCCATATACAAAAATACATTAACTGCTGTATAACAGCGTAATGCAGTTATAATTAAATAATTTAAGCAATTAAGTTGAAGTGAAGATTCTCCCAGCAAGGGGAGGTTATCGCGGGGCAGACAGCACGTTGCCTGTTATGTCGTTTGGGCTGCGTTGTTGAGCGCAGTGGCACTGATATTTCACACACTTAAGCTCTTTTATTTCCCAAACGTAATAGGATTATCCCACGAACCGAAAGCCA